>CM018698.1:19817098-20054283 GCA_009363875.1 Mikania micrantha
CTTTTGCAGAAGAGGTGGACCAAACATCTGCAATAAGAGGGAAAAAGAGGGTTTGTTTTTAACCTCTTCAAACCTCTTTTCCAATCACTTCTCCTATCCTAAGCAAAGCAAAAAAAAACCCCAATCTTCAAATCCATCCCAACGATCACCACTGTCACCATCACCGATCGGTGGGAGGTGCGGCGGCGAAGGTGGTGGAGCGCAGGTGGTGGAGCGCCGCGGTGGTGGAGACCAGGAGATGAAGCGCCGCGGTGGTGGAGACCAGGAGATGAGAGGTGGTCTGCGAGCGGTGGAGACGGGAGATGAGCAGTGGTTGGCCGCCGGTGGTGGTGAAGCGCGGTGGTGGAGACGGGAGGAGATGAGGGCCGATCGATGGTGAGCGGTGGTCTGCGGGCGGTGGTGGGCCGATCGAAGGTGATGCGGCTGGTGGTGGGCTGATCGAAGGTGATGCGGCTGGTGGTTGGCTGCCGGTGGTGGTGAAGCGCGGTGGTGGAGACGGGAGGAGATGAGGGCCGATCGATGGTGAGCGGTGGTCTGCGGGCGGTGGTGGGCCGATCGAAGGTGATGCGGCTGGTGGTGGCCTGATCGAAGGTGATGCGGCTGGTGGTTGGCTGCCGGTGGTGGTGAAGCGCGGTGGTGGAGACGGTAGGAGATGAGCGCCAATCGTGAGCAGGAGATGGTGGCCGATCGAAGCAGGAGATGAGGGGAAATCATGAGCAGGAGATGGGGTTGAGATATGAGAAGAGGTTTGAAGAGTTTTGAAGATGATGATCCACCTCTTTTCCAATAAGAGGTCTCGCAGAAGTTTTTAATGAAATGTCTGCGAGAAAACAAACACCCTGCATCTTTCCTTGGTCTGCGAGGTGCAGACAAAAGAGGTCTCGCAGACCTTCGCAGACGTTTTTCTAAAAAACAAACAGCCCCTAAAACGTTATGGTACATCTCTTTTTAAAACCTTATTCTCTAACTCAAAATCTCTCAAAGTACCTACATGAGTAAGTTGTCCCTCTACCAATATAAATTTTGGTTAAAAACACTTCTTATACCAAAAATGTGATAAATGGAACATTTTTAAAGAAAACTAGAAATAATTAAATATTTAAATCAAATCTACTTTGTGTTGTATTTACGCAAACAAACCTCCATTGTGCCTTTTTATTCCATAACATAGACGATGACATGATCAAACAATGGAAGCAAATTCACATGATTAGAAACAACACTTTTCTAGATGATATTCCACTAGTAACTCCTATTGTTAGTTAGGATAAATGTCTACCATACCAGTTTCAACATCAAATCACTCACGACCAAACACTATCAACCTTGTTTGTTTTTTTATAAAAGGTCTGCACAGCCTCTTTTGTCTACCACGCGCAGACGTTGACATCTGTAGACTGTTTGTTTTTTTGAAGACGTTTCATTAAAAAACGTCTGCACGAGGTCTTCTTGGTGCAAATGTGGACTAATCACTTCTAGGATCTTCTAAGGTCTACAGAGACTACCCTCCACCATAGGCCACCACCGCCGGTCACCTCAGTCATCCCCACCGTACACCACCACCAAATTATTTTAAGAGCCAACAAGCGTTAAAAACAAACACTACTCTTCTTGCAGACTGTAGACATTTGGTCTATCTCTTTTTCTACAGATGTCTGTAGATGTGGTCTGCGTCTGCAGACATTTAACCTTTTAAAAAACAAACATCAACTTTCGTTACGTGAATACAATTATACAAATCATGCATGGGCCGATGGGCCGAACAAGATTTCGTTATGATCGATGAGCCCAGTTAATACAAAGCAACACCTTTAAAACCCCTGATCTTCCACCGAAACCCTAGATTTGCAGTTGTTGCTTGGGAGTAGACGTTCTACGTATACCAAGGTATTTCACTCTTTGCTCGATTATATATGCTTTTTATCTCATTGATTTTTTTCCTGTTTTCCCTAATCAAACACTGATTTCAGTTCTTTTATGTCGTATTAGATCGTTACCAATAGGCGATCGTTTGTTCCTCAAGCAATGGCGCTGGTGAGTTCTTCGATTCCATACTGTTTAGTTGCTTTCAGTCTGTTTAGTGAATTCTGAAGGATTTTTGGGTTATGATTTTTCGTTGCACTGTGTTGATCTGTTAAGATTTCAATGTAGCTTTATTGTATAATTTGACCTGATTTTGACTTGTTTTGTGTGGTGTTTTTTTGCTTATATAACGATATCTGAGTTTGTTATGGATTTTTTATTGAATTTAACTGATTTAGCGGGTTGAAATCTGTGCTACTGGTGCGTGTAGTCGTATGCTAATTTTTATATCAGATATTTGGTTTTTGGGTTTATGTTGATTTGAGATAATTTGATAATTTTATTTTTTTGATGTATTGTGTGATTTGATTTGCAGATCTTGCATTGTGGAAGTCAAAACAAAAATGGTTATAAGGCTCGTATTGCTGCAGAATATGTTGGTGTCAAAATCCAAATTTCTGATAGTTTTGAGATGGGTGTAACAAACAAGACTCCTGAGTTTCTTAAGATGAACCCTCTTGGAAAGGTATTGTTGTCTTTGTTCATCTGCATCACATTTTTTCAATTAAAAATGAAATATTATTACAGTTGTTTAAGTAATCTGATTTTCACAACTGTAGATTCCTGTTCTTGAGACTCCTGATGGGGCTGTATTTGAGAGTAATGCAATTGCTCGCTATGGTGAGGGACAACCTAACCTAGTTTTTTATTTTAATTCCTGTTCTTGAGACTCCTGATGGGGCAGTTTTATTTTAATTTTTTTTTTTATCTTGACATCTTTGTTGTTGCAGTTGCTCATGGAAGCTTTCTCTTTGGTTCTTCATCAATGGAATATGTGAGTTTTTGTATTTCTTTTTTGCTTTCATTTTCTGCTGTGAAGCTCATATTATTTTCATTGGCGCAGGGACAAATTGAGCAGTGGATTGATTTCTCCGCATTTGAATTTGATGTTAATATTAGGGGATGGCTTACCACAAGATCGGCATTTGCTAACTACATCAAACCTGTTAGTTATTTTTTTCTGCACCTTTTACTGAAATGTCTGCTCTTATATAGTGGAAAGTAATATATATGTTTGTGTACATATTGTGAGAACCCTTTGTACACATTTGTGATGCGTGTAAAAAGATCCTCACAAAATTGAACAATAACTTTTAATTTTGTATAAATCACAAGAATACTTTTACACTTGCAAACATGTCTTCAAAAAGAATTCTTAGAGTTCTCGTAAAAACAATTAGTTTTATTTGATCCTTTATGTGTCTGCATGTGTATATATGCACTTTTATTTTTGATGTTCATCATGATACTATTGTGTGTTTCTTTTGAAGTATGAGGAGAATTGTATTTCTGGTTTGAAGAGAGGTCTTGAAGCCTTGAACAGATACCTTGCTACACATACTTTTTTGGTTGGTGATGGTGTGACCTTGGCTGACATCATCATGACCTGCAATTTGTTGCTGGGTTTTAAATTATTGATGCCAAAGAGCTTTACGTCTGAGTTTCCTCATGTTGAGAGGTACTTCTGGACCATGGTTAACCAGCCTAATTTTAGCAAGATAATCGGTGAAGTCAAGCAGACCGAAGCTACAATTCCTCTTCCTTCCGCCAAGAAGCCAGATGCTAAACCAAAATCTGAGCCTAAAAAGGAAGCCCCTAAACCCAAAGAAGAAGCCCCAAAACCCACACCTGAACCCGCACAGGAGGAAGAGGCCCCAAAGCCTAAGCCAAAGAACCCTCTTGACCTCCTACCTCCAAGTAAGATGGTTTTGGATGACTGGAAGAGGCTCTACTCCAACACCAAGACCAACTTCCGTGAGATTGCAATTAAAGGTATTTTTCTTTTTGTAATTTATATTTTTCTTTAATTTAAAACTTGTGCCTATGTTTTGGTATTAGTTTGCTTGTAATTATGTTAAATTTGACAATTGCAACTTCTCTGAGTGGTCAAATGACCTGAGTTGTGTTTGTCTAGTTGAGTAAATATGCAAAACTAGCTTAAAAGAACATCTGAAATTGGGCCCAAAAGTTTTCACAAGTGTATCCTGAAAATATAAAATCTTCTAATGTATTTTCCTAAAGCATTTAGATCTTTTTGACCTAAAGTTACTTTGCGATTATACTTGATTCACTGATTTATATTAAGAAAAATCAGTTCAGCCATGTTGCCTAGACAGACTTCTTCTCTACCCTTTTTCTTATTCTTTTTCAATAATAAATTAATAATACAAACTTACATTGTAAACCCTGTTCATAGTAAACGTAAATGGGTATGTAATATATTTGGTTTAGAAAGAGGAAATATGTAATTTAGTTTTATGATTGGGTAAATATGTAATAAACGGTTTTAGGAAGGGGATATATGTAATTGACCCTATTAAGAAAATAAAAATGGTGGACAAAAATGTTTTAAGGCTATATGCCTGAACTATCCACCTTTTACTTGTGATAATTATGCTTCAGGCTTTGTAATTGTCTTCTGTTATTTTTTGATGTTCGTTTTATGTTTTAGGTAATAGTTATTCAATCATTCAACTGACTTTCACAATAGTAGAATAGAATACTATCATGCAATGTGGAACATTTTGCTTATGTTAGCAACTTTTTATCTTCATGTCTGTATTTTGCTTGATTATGCTTGTTTTTATTTGTTTGTGGTCTCTAAATGGTTTGTTTACATTTCATCCACGGATCTTACAACTATCCATATTATGAGTCAGATGTATTAGATATGCTTTGATGTTTATGTTATATCGTGTATTTTGTAGGTTTTTGGGACATGTTTGATGCAGAGGGTTACTCTCTTTGGTTTTGCAATTACAAGTACAATGACGAGAACACCGTTTCCTTTGTCACAATGAACAAGGTCGGTGGATTCCTGCAACGTATGGATCTTGCACGCAAATACGCGTTTGGAAAGATGTTGATCATTGGAAACGAGCCCCCATTCAAGGTGAAGGGTTTGTGGTTGTTCCGTGGGCAGGAGATCCCCAAATTTGTAATGGACGAGTGCTACGACATGGAGCTTTATGAGTGGACCAAGGTTGACCTTTCGGACGAGGCACAAAAGGAACGCGTGAACCAGATGATCGAGGATCAGGAGCCTTTTGAGGGTGAGGCTCTTTTGGATGCTAAGTGCTTCAAGTAGATTTGTTGGTTTTGTTTCAAAAGTGGTGTGTTTTTAGTGCGATGTTTTCTGATGTTGTTCAAGGTACTATAAGCTATTCAGTTTTGTTTTTTATTTATATATTGTTTTTGGTCTAGATATGGGTATTACGTACACGGATTTTAGTGTTGTTTTTAAGTTGAAAAGACGTTATGAATGGATGTCAAATTACTAACTTAACTTTATATATATATATTTGTTTTAGGGTTGGATTCAATAGGGAGATATTTTTGTCTAAAAATAATAGGAATTAATTGGTATTTGATATATCACATTAGAGGGTGGCCAAAACCGGGTTCTTTTGGGATCCGGAACCGGTTCCGGTTTAAGTGTGGAACCGGTTCCAGTTTTTCTGATTCCGGTTCAGGGTACGTTGGCCACCTCTAATAATCACATGCTAAAAACGTAAAAAGAATACTGTTAGTACAAAAATTCCAATACATAAATAATGCATAATATAAAAAGTTTAGTATAATAAAATAAAAATTTTGTACATTAAAGGAGATGTTATATCTAAATTATTTTTTATTTTTTTTATATGATGCTATGTTAAATTTCTGTTTGTTATTTTACTTATTTTAAACAAAAATATCTTTTTATTTAATTATATATATAGGAAATAAATAAAATGAAAACACCCCTTGAGTTGAAAAAATTTGAAAACTATGAAAAAAACAACGTAAAAACGTTTTTTTTAATTTTTTTTACACTTTGGCAACATTATTTGAATCATTTTTACAAAAAGAACCAAAAAAGCACAGAGAGAATTTTAAAAAAAAATTGTAAACCATGTATCACATATGTAAACTGCCTTATAGCACATTCGTCAGGTTTAGAATTTTAGATAAGCGGTTACATGAGTTACATGTTTTACAAACTATTTTTAAAAAAAAATCTTTTGACATTCCATTCCATTTTCGAGGTAATTCCTAAATTAAATACTAAATTAATGCAATACAAGTGAATAAGTTATGCTAAATATACCCCTCTTTGTATTTTTTTTACTTGTCGTACCCCCTCCTTAAGTTTTTTAAATATATACAAGTAAACCTTATGTTTTTAATTAACTAAAAAGATCCATAAACCTTTAAACAAAAACGTGAGGGACTGTTTTTACAAAACTCAAACATCACGGAATCATTATCATCATCAATTCATCGTTTAAAAATCAAATAAATACGAAATCTAAGCTTAAATAACCATAGTCGAACTCAAACTCAAAGTCTATTAATACGAGCATAAAACTCAAAATTAATTGAACCCAAACAATCCTTTAACATATGCGAAACTCTCTGCGTAAACAAAAGTTATTCACAATCTCAACACAAATCAAGAAAAAGGCATGTAAGAACCCGGCGGTTCGACTTCGGTTCATCAAGCAACGAACATGAATTAGTTAGCTAAGGTAGGTGTTTCATATACAATTACACTCGTTTTTGTTCGAGGAACGAAAGCCCTATGTTTGTAACAACAATCGGGCCTCGGTTCAATCGAATTTGAACAAAGAGGAACTAGGGTTCATACAATTAAATCTGATTTTGGATGAATTTAATTTTATATTTTGTATAGGGTATGACAAGTAAGAGGAGATACGTTTAGTATAATTTAAAGTAAAAATAATATTTGGTGCATTTTGGTTGTTTTATATAGTTGAAGGGTTAATTTTAACAAATTTATATTTAATATTTTAGGGGAGGGGGTATGACAAGTTCAAAAGAGGGGTACATTTAGCCACACCCTTTACAAACTATTTTTAAAAAAAAAATCTTTTGACATTCCATTCCATTTTCGAGGTAATTCCTAAATTAAATACTAAATTAATGCAATACAAGTGAATAGGTGTATATATATGGAAATATGTAAACATGCATGGTATAATTTTAAAGTTCCAGAATTCGCAATACCGCTTGCTTATGATAGAATCGTGATAACAATAGCAATTTTATGAGATTCCATTAACCAAACAAAATTCAAATGTCAAAACAAAGGCAATACAAGTATACAACTCACAAAGTCAATCAATAACAATGAATTTCAATAACTTAACTAAACTTAGAAATTCACAATTCCAGGAATCTTATTCCGAAAATGATACCTCAAGATTCTTTCAAATGGGAGGTCGTGGATTCAAAACCCTCCCGTAACGAAATAAGGGTCTGAGGGGGGGGGGTCAGGGGTTTTCCCAGTGGAGTTTCCTCCTGGGTGGTTGTAGTGACTTATGAGGGGTCCAAGTAACTAGACCTTGGTGACATGGCCTAGAAACAGTGCGCTCACACGATTGAGACCTTTCGCCGTTCAAAAAATAAGGGCCATAAGCAGTTGCCCAGCTACGTATAAATCCTGGCCAAAACTTCCTCGAAGCTATGAAGTCTCAGATTTGGTAATCCCATGTTTGACTTTCCAAAGAAAACCCAAAATATGCTTTGCTAGCTTCTTCCAAGTTGTGTCTTTTCTCAATTCCATCTAATTGGAGCTGCAAGAACCCCTAATCAATCATCCTCAAAAAGTTTCAAGAGCTAACCAAGATCAATTCCAACTACGATTCAAAGAATTGCTAAATGTCAAAGTTATTGATCGTCAAACCAAGTTCATCAAATTGGTATGTTACAGCCCCAATTCTTCGTTGTAATAGCTTCATATAACATATACAAGGTCAATCATGCTACCTTGAATGGAATCAACAAATTTCACCAAAATCACTAAAAGGTAATTTTGTCCAGAGTGGGGTTTTTTAAAACCATCAAAAGTGGAATTTTTTAAATACCAAGGTGTCATATGATGATAATAATGAGGATCTAGAGCTTGGTGCAAGAGAAAACTAGGCTAGAAATTGGAAAATCACGAAAAACCATTTCGGGACATGTCTGGGCAAGAGACCTCGGCGCGACTGGGTCGTTACCGAGATCACACCACCACCAACTTCCGACCACCGCCAACTTCCGGCCCCCGCTGCCAGCGGGTTTCTAGCCACCTCTAGCGGGGTTTCCGGCCACTCCGCACGAGTTTCTGGCCACTCATGGCTTTTTTTGGCCACTCCGACGATTGTTTCCGGCCAGATTCCGGTTGAAGCAATTTTAAGAACTCCCTTTGCAATCTAGGATTTGGAATCGATCAGGAAATTGGTTAAGGTCCAGGGCTTGATCCGAAAGCCATTTTTTTTTGAACGGTGAAGGTCCCAATCGTGTGAACCCACTGTTTCCAGGCCATGTCACCAAGGTCTAGTTATCTGGTCTCAATCCGAAAGCCATTTACAAACTGATTTCCGTATAACTGTATTGTTATACATGGGAGACCCTGAGGAGGGGCAAACCCGATTTCCGTCCAGGGCCCATTACTTACGAGGGTAAAAAATTTTTAAGAATTATTTTTATATTATATACGTTTACTTATATTTAAAAATATAAAACTAAAAAATCACAAATTCATAATTCGCTAGGAACCTTTTTTACTTATCTCGTTCGGGGCACTTGAATTCTCAGGACCGTCCATGCTGTTATAGAATTTAAAGAAAATCCACTATTTTATCAAAATCCAAATAACTGATAGCAATTATAAATCAATTTTATAACCACACGCAACTGGAGATCATTTCGATGATTCAATTTACCATATCAATTTCACATATTGCCAAGAAATGCCCTAATGAACCAAATCAATTACAAACGATTAACAACACTCTAATTAACTGCAGACTTGTACTAAAAATTCAATCCTCCCACCTTGACAAATATCTACAAGCACAACAATACTAGTGAATTCATAACCCTTTTTTGAATATTCAGATTTTTAAAACTCGGGGATTTTAATACAATTACAAAAGGTTTACATGTTTCAATTCTTGTGATATGCTTAGAAATTACTTGTATAATACAACTTTGGTTTAATAATTGCATGAGAATTTCATTTCCTACTATCGTTTAAGTCTGCATTATTATAACCAATAAACTCTACAATGATAGAACTATCAAGCTGACAACCCATTCACTGGAAGGATCGTGTCTCCCTTGTGTGATTGCATATTACCATGTATTGCAATTACAACTTAATGCAACAATATGCATTAAGAGTGAGGCTAATGTTGTTATTATGTATTACAATTTCAGCTTAATGCAACGATAGACATAAAGAGTCAGGCTAAGGTTTTACCTACGAGTATGGCCACTAATTTCATTATTATCATATAGGCTTTGGTTATTGATTTTCATGATAATTATATTCATATTGTTGTGTATATTTGTATACTTGTCATATCACATTACACTGAGTCATTTACAACCATGAGCTCACAAGCAAGAATGACGATCTTTCACAATACATAAATAATTTCAACTGAACAGTGACTAAAGAAACAAATCAAAGGTGAGAATGCACATCAACATTTCACACTTAGGAACCCTTTCATTCCATTTTTGGGATAGTGTAGTAAACGAAAATATTGTAAACATAACTTATCTTATAATGTAATCTATGTTTAGTAAGCCATGTATGCAAGTGTGAAAATCCCACCCCCTCTCAGTAACTTCACCACCAAGCTTCCACAACTCATTACATCATACAATGACATCATCATGTATTCAGGTGACGTGAGATAGGGATGTGTCTGGTAGAAATCAGAGCCAATGGTTATAGGGAATTAGGTTGACTTAGAACCTAGTTTATAGCCTCAGGCTCGTATGATAACATAGAGTGCACCAACCTAGGGTCGCGCATGAGCCAGCTGCACTAGCCAAGGGCTGTGCTGGGCCAACCACTGCATGACCGCCCTACTAACGCACCACAGCTACCGCAGTCTTATTCCGACTTTTTTCACGATTTGTTGGGCAATATCTTGGATTCTAGTGTTCGTGATCTCTATTGTATCAGTTTGAATATCTTCGTAAATGTCAATTTCTAAACATATATCATTGTGTATTTATGTTTGTTGATTAATCGTTTGTAACTGGATACATGATTTGAGAATTGATTTGAAATCAAATAGTTTTGTAACCACACGCTTCTACATATGCAAATCTGATTTCATAGTTAATTGGATTAATTCACATTTTGATTATAAAACCTAAAACGATTACAAAATTCCCAACAATACAAGTATATAAAAGAGTTGCAAATGAGATGACAATATACACTCACACATACATTGCAAACCAGGACCAACAATTTTTGTCATCCAAATATTATCTCACCGTCTGCCTTTAGACAATCCTCCAATGCGGCCGTCCTGCTAAGCAGACCCTTTGATCCCATTTGATGTAAATGTTGTAGTTGTTTTATAAATTTTTTTATGGTTTTAAGGTACCATGTCGTTTTTTAGAAGATTCACTTGTACGTGTGTTTTAAACAAGTAAAAAGACTTTAATTTACAAAAAATAGAAACTTTGTTTGCAAAAAATAAAAAAATAATATGTTCACTTTTACTAAATTTTTAGGAGTGATGGAAGACTAGAAGGTAAACAATGTTATGGGTTGTAGGCTTTGGCCCAGTTCGGGTCAAGCCTGACTGCTATTTTGATTGCAATTAGAAGGGAGAAGTAGGTTAGGGGCTGGCCGGCCCTAACCCTAAGGCCTTTACATTGTTTAATTATGGTAATGTAACAAGGTTTAACCCTAATTGTAATATACATAAATATTCTCTCATTTGTACTTGTAATCTTTGTCACAAAGTAATAAAAGAAGAAAACCTGGATAGTTGGACGTAGGTCATCTTGACCGAACCACGTTATGTCGCATGTCCTTGTTTATTGCTTTCATCATTATCCGTGTTTGTGTGTGTGTTTGCTGCTGTTGTCACCATAAAAGGACCAAACAGCAGCTGGCCCTAGCATTCTGACAGCCGACTGGTGACTGATTGCTGCCCAAGAAAACAAGAACAGCAGGTGTTTTTCCTGCTGTTATCCACGCCCAGAAGAACAAAGCACCTGCTGGCACTGCTGACCAGAAGAAAGAAGGCAGCTGACTGTTGCCATTCTTCCAGCCACTGCCGCAGACCACCAGGCGGCTGCCTGGTAGTGCTGCCAGGCCCTTTTACTTCGATCAGGTCCTATTTAACAGTTTTGAGTAATTTGTTGGGTTTGTAATTTGTTGCTTAAATCAATTTCGTTTATTCCGTTGTGTTTATTTCATAGTTGTCAAAAGCCCTTGGGAGCTCGCCTAGGCTCCAAAAAAAAGCCAGGAACATGAAATGCGCCCGGTGGCGGCCTAGTCGCACTCTGGTGACTTTCTAGCTAGATTCAGGCAAAATTTTGGAATATCCGTCAAAGTTCAAAACAATCCAACCATAAACCATTCTAAAACAACCATAAAAAGGTTTTATATTTTAAAAACTCTATATAACTAGATTATTAATTGTTTTATAGCTAGACTTTATATATTTTTTAAAAAATTTTTAACCTTAAAACATGTCAAACCTCTAAAAATGGTAACTTAATACTATGCGCCTAGTTTAAAAAAGCCGTCGCTTTTTTTGCGCCTTACGCCTAGGCTCCGGGCGCGGCTTAAGCGCCTTGAGTGTGCCTTGTGCCTTTGACAACTATGGTTTATTTTCTCGTATTGTTTCGTTTTAGTAATTGAATAGATCACCCGTCAAAATCTTAAGGCCCGAGCCGTAGGTGTGTTTCGAAAGCTGTAGCCCTAATCATATCCTCGGGCAGGGCCGGCTCAAGCTTTCTTGAGGCCCAAAGCAAAAAAGAAAATATGAGGCCCTTTTGACCCCCAAAAAAAAAACTTACCTGCGATAAGCTATTTTATAAGCAGTCAACAGCCATAATCCATCCATCTCCTGCAACTTCCTTTTAAACAGCAAAAATAAACTTTTAACCTACAAAAAACCCTCCTCTTTTGTGCTCCGGACTTGGGACCGACAATTATAAAGTAATGTTTATAATTGGCAGAGCTAACAAGATTCTGCAAGCAATATATGCATTTAGAATTTAGAAATGTAACACAAGATGAAATTGTTTCAGTTTCACTTTTGCAAGAGAAAAGGAATATGCTAACTTATGCAGGTTCTGTGTCAAAATCAAAGATGGCAAACTCAGGCCCATTATTAGATTTCCCTATCAATAGCTTAATATTCAGCAGTGATTATCATTCAAGAAACCATCCAATCATAATTGCAGATAACGGCTATTTTGTTTAGATTATATCACAAACTGAACTCTGTTTGAACTTTGAAGTCTAAAGTTTGATGATAATTCAAATAGTATACAAGAAATCATGTTTATAAGATAACAGTCAAGTAGTCAACTGAGTTCATAATACCTGAATAATACCCTTGATTCCCCGAACTGCCCTACAGTATACAACAACAGTCAAGTAGGAGGGGGAAAAACCACAATACTAATCACTAATTGATAAAAAAACTTTGAATCAAAACAGTTGCATGTGAAATTCAACTTTTAAACATTCAAATTTCAGAATAATCAATAGCTAAACTAATTACATATTCAATTTCATATAGCAAACTCCTAGGGTTTGACATTAACGTAAACCAAGACCTTACTGTGAATAAAAGGAAAAAGATATAGCATTGACAAAACATGAAGCTTCAGGGCCACCAAGACCATCGTAAACACCAACATACGTCGCCGACGGCGAAGTAAACACCTGGATTTGATCTTCAATGTTCGAATTGGCTTGAACAACGGCGATCAAGAAGTCACAGGAGGAATGAAGCTTCAAGCCGTTACCAAGTATGAAGTACCGTTCGGGGCCTTAGGGCGATCGTTGACCGTTGAGGCTCGACACCTCGTATTCCGTCTCACCTGGATGGCCGGCTGCCGCTCAACAGCGTTAGCAGACGCCTCGTAGTCGTTTCCATCTCCAGTCGCCTCTAGAATCGATGGTCGACCTCAAGAAGACGCCTCATTTTCTTCATTTGCCCTAAATCCTTTTCCCTAATCTCGTTCGTGAACCACTGAAGTTTGAATGGAAACCCTTACCACCTGTCCACCCGTTAATTCTATTATCCACGTCGGGGCACCCGTTTTTTCTATTTTGACCCGCAGACCCGCGTGTTGCCATGTGGGAGAGGAGCATTGGGCCGACTATTGCAATTAAAAACGGTGGCCCAGATCTAATTTTAAGCCCAACCATATAAATAAAAGCGCAAAACCTAAAAATAAATGGAGGCCCTATGATTTTTGTGGCCCTAAGCCCTAGATTGGGCTGCTTGGCCCATTGGGCCGGCCCTGTCCTCGGGTCAGCCGAGTATACGTAATACCTAACAAACAACTCCGGATCCAGCCTCAGGACCTTTGATGGTCTGAACTCTGAATACTATCATGACATCTTCATTCTTCAGAATGTACAACTATAAGAAATTAAAAACTACAATCGAATACTCTACAAACAGGGATCAAAAAGCACAGATATAAGACAACCATACCCTATAAATCTCATTCGTATAATGGCTATTTGTAGAGTTTGAGGAGAGTCGGATGTTGATACAAACAAGCAGCTCAAATTTTATAAAAGAAAGAATAGAAGGGTCGGATCTGATGCGGAATTAGATATCCCATTTGGGAGTCGCATGGATCCCCTGGGTCACCCGGTTGAGTGTGTGGGATCATGGGGAATAGTTTCTTGTCCGTATTATGGGAGCAGTTATTAGATTTTAGTTTTATTAATAGTAGGAGAATGTTTATGTTTTTTTCATCTGGAAAAATTACTTTGCTTAACTTTCGTTTGTGTGGGAAACTTTGCCCATCTCAAATCGGACCGATTAATTCAATCAAGTTCCTTGTTTGTTTTAGATTGATATTTTCGCTAGTTCTATCAGATGTAGACAAACTATCATAGGGGAAAAGGAGGCTTAAACAACACAAAGATAAGGCTTCTTAATGGGAAAACGTACCAACATCCATTTGTAGAAGCATGCATTGTGTCCTGCCAGCATCATAAACCAATCTTATTTGGAATCTTTCAAATATGTACCTGCAGACGACAAGTTAAAGACACTTTTCCAACTGCATAACCAAAAAAAATGTCAGAAATATACTAAAAAAATTATAATCATACATGCTTCTCTCCAAACAGAGGGAATAAACAAAAGTAGACATATCGACTCACCATATCAAAGTAGACCTTTAGGAGTCTCGTTGATAGGTCACAGCTTGCCATCAGAAGTCAGAACATGCCCCAACATACGTGCAAAATGGTTTTTGGTGGTACATGATAGCCCCTCGTTCACATATATACTTCCATTTCAACAGCAATGCAAAAATTTAAACCATTATACAATGTACGTGACAACAGGCCACATTTTTGACAAAATCTAATGAACAGAATTCCATGTAAAATGAATATTTAAACCAAAATAAGCAATTATGTAAAGTGGCAAAGACAGATTTTAAGATTTACAAATAAGAGTATTGTGCATGTAATTTGACTACTTCTGTAAAATTCTATCTATGAATCATCTGTATTGCTATCATTGAGGAACTGAAAAAACCAAACACCCATTATCCCAACGAACTCGAATCTCTTGTCCAACTTGCAGAGCCTTCCCCCTAATAATTTGTCCCCATTTTCCAATTAAATTGTAATAACTCCCACGACACTTCAACTTCATCAAATATGAATCACCCGTGTCAAAATCTCGAGCATTTACATTTATCTGGAGCTCATTTCGTAACTGCTCTCGAGCCTGTGACGCCCAATATAACAGAATATGATCTTCAATTGATTTTCCAGGTAACGTAAGAAAAGGATGATTTGTATCCACATCAGACAACGTTAAAACCTTTTTAATTGGCCATTCCTCGTGTAATTGTTGTTGATGCTGCTGCTGTATCAATGGGACGGTATTGACAACTATCTGCTGTTCATAGGGGACTGAAAAGTGTAGGCAACCATTAGCCCATCTGATCTTGATTTCTTTCCCAACACCTAGGCCTTTACTCCTGATGATTTTTCCCCATTTTCCTATCAAATTATAGTAATTACCACGCCACCTCAGTTTCATGACATATATTTCTCCCGTATCAACATCACGCGCGTTCAAATTCACCTGTTCTTCGTTTCTCAGAAGCTCTCGTTGTTGCAGGGTCCAATGCACAAGAATATGATCTTCAACTGATCTTCGTGCTAATGGTAAGAAAGGATGGTTAGTGTCAACATCAGATAGTGTCAACACCTTCCTAATAGGCCATCGGTCATGTTGCACTACAGTTGCAGGAATAATCTGCAACGGTTGCGCTGAAAGAACTTGTTGTGGGACAGAAAAGTGTAAGCATCCACTAAACCAACGAATTTTAATTTCTTTCCCGACATCAAGTTCCCTGCTACGGACGATTCTACCCCATTTGCCAATAAGATTGTAATAGCTTCCACGCCATTTTAACTTCATTATATACACATCACCAGTGTCATCATCTTGAGCATTGATGGCTACTTGCTCTCTGTTTAGTAAATGATCGCGCTCAAGCTGTGTCAGATGCACAAGGATGTAAGTCTCAACAGGTTGGCGAGGAAGTGTAAGAAAGGGGTGTGTAATGTCAACATCAGAAAGTGTGAGGACCTTTCTGATAGGCCAGTCATCTTGTACTTGTAAAGCACTATTCTGTCTAGAACGCCTCATGCCTGCGAGCAAAGCGAAAATAGTTAATAATCGTGAAAAGGCTTGGATTTAAGTGTGTGTGTGCATAAAGCATCCTAGTAAAAGCTTGCTTATTTAACACAGACCACTATCAACAGACAATTACATATACGCATCCGATTAATCAACAACTAGGTGCTAGAGGATAGTCCACTGCTTCGACTTTGGCTAATCAACATCATCATCGTCATACTCAGTATATCCCACCATTAGCAAAGCTAAGATAGGGTCTGAGGAGGGTAAGATGTAGACAATCTTACCTCCATCTCATATTAAAAGAGAGGTTGCTTCCAATGAGATCTTCAGCTCATGATGTCTGATTAACCAACCAACCCAACTTTTTTAACATAAATTTCACAAAAGTTAAGTAAAAAAACATGAAAACTAGTGCAATTTCACTTTTGCCCTTCAAGAGCCGACACATATATAGATTATATGTGCGCGCCTCAAACGAGGCCCTAAGAGAATAAAAATCGGTAATCTGTGAGAATGCATAAGCTAATAAAGTAATAATTGTATTACAACCAATTATTCACTTTCTATGTTTATGGTTATCTGTCAACAACTTACACTCCAGGTCTTTGAAAATATCATATGTAAATCTTGAATGTGGTTGAACAGAATCTACAAAAGAAACCAACTGTTTGTTCAAATAAATATATCCACCAGTAACATCCAAGAGCAACTACGGTCATATCCAACATATTATCATTGACATCAGTGGCGGACCTAGAAATTTGTTTTATGGATGTCGGAATTTTTTGAATAATTATTTGTCGTTAAATATTTTTTTTGACCAATTCAAATTGGGTCGGGTCGGATCACCAAAAAAAATGATAAAACTAAATTAACTTACAAAATACATAATAAAAACACGTCAAATAATCATCTCATTGATTATATGATATGATAAAATTGATTTTCTTTTGACATGATTCAAAAGAATAGTATTGAAATTACAAATCAACTAAATTTTTCATCATGTTGATAAGTTTCAACTTTTGAAATTATACAATAATCACTCAATTTATAAATTGTGGTTGTTCAGATGTAAAGGACAACGATGTATATAAGTAAGTTATTGTTTTAGTAGGGATCTGAACATTATTTCTGAACATCAAATTCAATCACTCAATATACAAATTTGGGTCTTATTATTATTATTTTTTAAATAATATGCTATGACTAATTAGGTATTGAGTTAAATTATTATTAATTACCAACTGAGTTTAATAACAAGTAATATATATATATATATATATATATATATATTGCATTATTTGAGTATTATTTTATTATTTTTGGATTTAAGATGATTTAAATTGGGCTTTATCTGGTTCATCAAATTTTCATGGGGGTCGGGAACAAAATTTCTTGGGGGTCGGTCAAGATCAGATCATATATACAACATTAAAAATCAAAGTTTATGGGGGTCGGTCGACCCCCATACATAATATCTAGGTACGCCTCTGATTGACATCACTGTACAGGGACATATGTCATGAACTAAATAGGTTATTCTCAACATATCGTGGCCAATATTAGCTGGCATACACAGATTTATTTAAGAGTTGTCTGGGCTCACACCTATGCCCCAATCCCATCAGAGATCAATGGATGTAATCATTCTTTTACAAATGTTAGAGCCACAATTAGAACTGACAGACATCATCAAGCATAGGCTAAGACCGATTTGCATTTTGCAATTTGCTAGTGTTTTTCTTTTTTCATGGGTCCCTAATCAGAGCGTATATATATTGGATTTAATAAAACGTACCTAACATTAGACTATGATAGAATATGAAAAATCCCAACAAAAGTTCAACTGGATTCAATTACTAAACCCGATTCGAGATGGGTAAATCTCCTTACAAGATAATAACTTTGACAAAATACTGAACAAAGAAAAAGAACTCATACGAAGAACAATAAAAACAGGAATTAAGAAATAACTGCTCCTACAAATCTGCTAATAAAACTTCCCCACAAACCCCATGCTTGCGACTGCTTGTTGACCCAAAGGGTCCAATTGACTTCCAAATAGTAGCGCCAGCTCATCTAGTTCACCATCATGCGACTTTCCTTTTGTTCTTCGGGTATAATACTTACCAATTTTCAATTTCCCCATCTCAATTGTATCATTACTTCCCCCCTGGAAAAAAGACTTGTCCTCAAGTCTAAAATGAGGAAATTGGCCAGAAAGTAGATCATATGACTCCCAAGTGGCTTCTTCAATTGGCCTATCAGACCACGAAATTAAGAGTTCCAACACCGGTGATCCAGCAACAGTAATCCAACGAAAATCCAGAACCTCAGAAGGAGTAAAATCCACTTCAAAATCTTTAGTAATTGGTAAGGGAGCCAGAGGAGCCGAAGGAACATACCCATGACCTTTTTTGAGCAAGGAGACATGAAAAATTGGGTGGATACGAACAGTAGGTGGGAGCTCCAATTCATAAGCAACAGGACCAACAATACGTTTGACCTTATAGGGACCAAAAAAGCGTGGAGAAAGCTTCTCGAAACGACGCTGAGCAAGAGTCTTTTGGCGGTAAGGTTGGAGACGTAAAAAGACATAATCCCCGACTTGAAAAGTAACATCAGAACGATGGGCATTAGCTTGTTGGCGCATAAGATCCTGTGCTTTAGCTAAATTAGCTCGAATTAATTTGAGCATGTCATCACGATCAACTAATTGCTGTTCCAGCTCAGCATTGTTAGTTTCTCCCAGTACATAAGGGATAATCGGAGGTGGAGGGCGGCCATAAACAACTGAAAATGGAGTGGAACCCGTAGCAATATGGTAGCCCGTGTTATATGAAAATTCAGCCCAAGAAAGATAAAAACTCCATTTGCGAGGCTGCTCCAAAGCAAAACAGCGCAAATAAGCTTCAAGACAACGATTTAGGACCTCCGATTGACCGTCAGTTTGGGGATGGTAACTGGTACTGAGTTTGAGTTTTGTTTGACTCAAACGAAAAAGTTCCTGCCAGAAGTTGCTAAGGAAAACAACATCTCTATCAGAAACGATTGAACGTGGAAATCCATGCAAACGAATAATCTCCTTGCAAAAGAGAGCAGCAACAGTTTTAGCAGTAAAAGGATGGGACAAGCACAAGAAGTGTGCGTATTTACTCAAGCGGTCAACAACCACAAGAATAGTGTCCATACGATTGGAAACCGGTAAGCCGACAATAAAATCCATGGCCACATCTTCCCAAATTTGAGTAGGGATCGGAAGAGGTTGGAGAAGGCCAGCTGGAGATGTCGTTTGATACTTTTGCTATTGACAAATAAGGCACCTTTGCACATATAACCTAATGTCCTTGTTCATTTGAGGCCAAAAATATTGGGAAGTAAGTCGTTTGCTGGTTTTTAGAAAACCCCCGTGACCCCCAATCGGAGAATCATGAGCAGCTTGCAACAAGCGTGTACGAAGATCTGAAACATCAGGAATGACCAAACGCTTGTGAAAGAACAATAATCCATCAACCAAAGTGAATCCCACTACCTCACATGAGGAGGACTGTGTTAGGTTTACGAAGGCCTTTAGGGAGATTAGGGCAGCCGGCCCTAGTCTGGCCCTATGTTCGGCCCGTTAGTTGTTTAACCTAATTCTATTCTCTATAAATACCCATATCATGTAATTGTAATCTTTGTACTGAGCTTAATAATAAAATACCTAGTTGCAGCCCGTGGACGTAGGTCACTCCGACTGAACCACGTTAAATCTCTCGTGTCGTTTATCATTTTCTCTTGTGTGTGTGTTAGTGTGTGTGAGATTAACCCCAACAACTGGTACCAGAGCTTGGTTCTCAGGTTCACAACTAACCACCACTGCTACTGCTGGAAACCACCACTGCCGCCGCCGCCGTCGCCGGAATCTGACCACCACTGCTGCAGGTTGTTGATCTGAGATTGTATTGTTCCAGATCTGAAAAAGTCGCGATTAGGGTTTCTTTGGTGAGGTTTGCGTCGCCGCCGCCGCCCTAGATCTAGGGTTTCTGGGCCGACGTCGCCGTCATAGCCGGATTAGGGTTCCAGCGAACCCTAGCTGTCGTGGATTTGCTGATACAATTGCCGCTGCTTGTGATTTAGGGTTTTGGGTCGCCTGATTGGTGAAGATTACAGCCGCTGCTGCTGTTGCTCTTGCCGGATTAGGGTTCCGGCGCCGCCGCCGCCGCCGGATTAGGGTTCCGGCGAACCTGATTTGACCAGAAAAGTCCGATTCCGACCTGAAACGTTCTGATTGCAGCCGTTTTGCTGCTGTTCGGGGTTTATTCGACCGCTTCCGCTGTTGTTCGGGTCAGGTGTGTTCGGGTTTGATCGATCGGGTTCAGATTGGGTGTTATCGGGGTTTGATTTCGCGGGTGAAAGGTTTTGTTTGGGTACAGGGTTAAAGTCTGTTTCGTTTGACTGACGTATTATCAACTTTGGAACCGGTTAGCTTTGATCAGATTCTGTTTGTCGTTATGGCTGAAGACGGAAAGTTCTCGATTGAAAAGTTTGACGGTTCGGATTTTAGTTGGTGGAAAATGCAGATGGATGCATTGCTTTGTCAAAAAGACTTGGATATGGTACTAAACGAGAAACCGGAGAAAATGGAGAAAGCTGCTGAAGCTCTTTGGGATGCTAAGGATAAGAAAGCTAAGGGCATTATTACATTGTCGTTGACGAGAAACGTTGTGTTTAAGACCACTGCGCGTGGTATGATGGTAGCATTGTCAAACATGTATGAAAAGCCGTCTGCAGCTAACAAAGTGTTCCTGATGAGAGAGCTGTTTACGATGAGGATGAGAGAAGGAAGTTCAGTTACTGAGCACATTAATAATCTGAATTCCATTCTGTCCAGATTATCATCTGTGGGAATGAAATTCGATGATGAGACTAAGGCTGTACTATTGCTATCTTCACTGCCTGATAGTTGGTCCGGGACTGTGACTGCTGTTACCAACTCGGTGGGAACTGACAGGTTGACATTTGAGAAAATCCGGGATTTGGTGCTAGGCGAAGATGTTCGTCGAAGGGGTGCTAAAGCGGGATCTTCTTCTGAGATGTTTTATGTTGGCAGGGGAAGGGAAAATAGCCGAGATAGTGGGAGCAGCAAGGGTCGAGGCAGGAGCTCGTCTAAAGCTCGGCCTAGTGTGTGTTGTTGGGAATGCAACAAAAAGGGACATTATAGGGGTACATGTCCGAATAAGAATTCTGGTGGAGGTTCAAAGAATTCTGGTGGATTGAACACTGCTGAAGTAAGTTATTCTGATGATGCTTCTTTGATACTTTTTAGTGAGAGCAGTGTGGAGTCCTGGGTCATGGATTCCGGTGCATCATTTCATGCTACCCATAGCAATGATGGTATGCGGAATGTCAAAGAAGGTGATTTTGGCAAGGTTAGGCTTGGAAATGGCGAAGTTCTTGATGTGACTGTCATGGGAGATTTGGATCTTGTTACCACTTTGGGTACTACTTGGACTTTGTGTAACGTCAGAGTTATTCCGAGGCTTGAAACGAAGTTGATCTCCGTTGGGCAGTTGGATGAACAAGGTTTGGACGTTAAGTTTGGTAGTGGAAGGTGGAAGGTCGTGAAGAAGAATCTTGTGATTGCCAAAGGTTTCAAGACTGGGTCATTGTATTTGGTGCCTGTTCCGTCTGGGGAAGTGACTAACCCTATTAAGACGAATGCCAAAGTCGGGCTCGCCGATTCGAGAGTTAAAAGAGTTCAGTTTACAGCAAAGAACTCGGAGACTCCAGGTAATCAGTTTGAGCATATTCGGAGGTCTGAGCATAGACGGGATTTTCGTGACAGTGGGAGCATAGAGAGTGTCCGGACACAGTCAGGAAGTCGACGTTGGGTTCAGAAGACCAGGAAGCCGAATGAAATCTCTCCTGGGAAGTTGCTGTTAGTGGGGAGTGTTCCTCTGAGAATCCCTGTATCCGATGGTTCGAGTCTATGGGAATCGGTAGGGATTGAGGATGAGAAGACATGGTCTGTTATGACCGGGTTGAGGCTTCTGGAGGCCTCAACGGGCCCTTCAGGTTACTGATGAGAAGGGCCGCTGCAACTAGGGTGATTGTTGATTGAAGATACACGGTTTGAAGTTTGGTTTGTTCTTAGGAACTGTACCTGAAGACTTCTGTTCCTGTATGCTATGAAGATTACTGAAGTTACTGGATGATGGGGTTGCTGTGTGCTCTGGATGGCGGGCTTGATTGTATCGCAAGGCCTCCGAGTGGGAGATTGTTAGGTTTACGAAGGCCTTTAGGGAGATTAGGGCAGCCGGCCCTAGTCTGGCCCTATGTTCGGCCCGTTAGTTGTTTAACCTAATTGTATTCTCTATAAATACCCATATCATGTAATTGTAATCTTTGTACTGAGCTTAATAATAAAATACCTAGTTGCAGCCCGTGGACGTAGGTCACTCCAACCGAACCACGTTAAATCTCTCGTGTCGTTTATCATTTTCTCTTGTGTGTGTGTTAGTGTGTGTGAGATAAACCCCAATAGACTGTAACTTTTGGAGGATAGTATGAGTGTATGTATCGAGCTGCAAAGAAGTGCGAATCTCCTCCACTTCGACACTTTGAGGAACAGTGAGGGCCAACAAAGAACTACATATTGGGCGTCGAGACAACGCATCAGCCCCTTTATTCTCTTTCCCAGCTTTATGCATAATTGAAAAGTCAAAAGGCATAAGCTTAAGAAGCAATCGTTGTTGTTCTGTTGTAGTAATGCGCTGCTCGATCAAAAATTTCAAAGTATAATGATCAGTTTTGATCAAAAAATGGCGCCCCATAAGATAATGACTCCATTTTTGCACAGCCAACACAAGAGCTAAAAGCTCACGATCATAAGCCGATTTAAACTTAGTGAGGGAAGAGAATCCCTTACTAAAGTAAGCAATCGGATGCTCCTGTTGAGAGAGTATAGCTCCCACACCGTCGGAGGAGGCATCACATTCAACCACAAATGGCTGGGAAAAATCAGGTAGACGCAATACAGGAGCAGAAATTAGTGCGGATTTAAGGGCTTGAAAAGCAGAATAAGCTTCGGTAGACCAAGAAAATCCATCCTTCTTTGTAAGTGCTGTCAATGGGCGAGCAATGATCCCATAATTTCGCACGAATTTGCGGTAGTAACCTGTGAGTCCTAGAAAACCACGTACCTGCTTGACATTAGTAGGGATGGGCCAATCTTGAACAGCGCTAACTTTTTCCCTCTCTACTTGGACTCCTTCACAAGTAACTACATGCCCCAAAAAATTCACAGTAGATTGCCCAAAACAACACTTGCTCCTTTTGATAAAAAACTGGTGCTCCTTTAACCTCTGCAAAGTAGTGTCCAGATGGGACGCATGTTGTTCCAAACTTGGACTGAAGATGAGTATATCATCAAAGAAAACGAGAATAAACCGTCGCAAGAATGGACGAAACAGCTCATTCATAACAGATTGAAAAGTAGAGGGAGCATTCGTAAGACCAAAAGGCATCACCTTGAATTCATAATGACCGGAGTGAGTCCGGAAGGCGGTTTTTGGGATATCTTGCTCAGTCACTCGAATCTGATAATAGCCCGAACGAAGATCGAGTTTAGAGAAGATTTTGGCGCCATACAATTCATCCAGTAGTTCATCAATATTGGGGATAGGGTACTTATCAGCTACTGTGATCTTATTAAGGGCCCTATAATCGACACACATGCGCCATGTATTGTCCTTCTTACGCACAAGCAAAACTGGGCTAGAAAACGGGCTATTACTAGGCTGTATGAAACCCAGATTCAACAGTTGTTGGACCTGTTGTTCAATCTCATTTTTCTGGGAATGCGGGTAGCGGTAAGGGCGGATGTTGGGTGGAGTGATGTTTGGCAGAAGGGTAATAGAATGGGTTTGGGTTCTGAGAGGAGGTAGATTGGTAGGCTCTTCGAAAATAAAGGAATGGTTGTTTAAGATAGGCTGTAATTCAGTGGGGATGGGGAGCCCTTGATCATTTTCAACAGCAAGGTGTTGAAAGGTAGAAGATTTTTGAGGACCAGATTCAACTCCCTGAAATTTGTATTTCTTTCCATTAATTGTGAATATCATAAACATCTCCCTCCAAGTGGCTTGTACCATGTTTAAAGTAGCTAACCATTGGACTCCCAATACCAAGTCAGCACCTCCCAATGAGAATGGATGGAAATCCTGTGTAATCGTGAGTTCCCCTACTTGCACCGGTATGTTTTTACAAATACGCCCGCATCTGATAACATCACCATTACCAATCTGAACCCCAAATGGTTCAATGAGCTGTGTCTCTAATTTCAACTCATTGACTAGTACATCAGTAACAAAGTTATGAGTTGAGCCTCCATCTACTAAAATTAGTACTTCAGTTTGATTAATCTTGCCATGTACCTTCATGGTAGTAGGGTGGGGACGTCCCAATATGGCATGTAAACTGATTTCGGCCGTTTCTTCATTGGATTCTTGCGGGTCAGGTTCCACTGTTTCATCCTGATCCTCATCAGCAGCAAGCAGCTTTAGGGTTCCTGCTTGGCATCTATGCCCTGGTCCATATTTCGCACCACATCGAAAGCACTCACCTTTCAAATAACGGGCCTGTTTCTCTGCTTCTGTTAATCGGGTGTTACCCCTGTTATCTGATTTTGGTTGGTTATTGAAGGATGTTGGTTGAGTATTTGGAGAAAAAGGTTTGGCTTCAGGTCTAAGGTGGGATGGGGTAAAGGATTTCTTTTCTGGTCGAGTACAATTGAGTTTGGATTCAAACTCCAAGGCAAGATTAACAGCCTTATACACACTCCTGGGTTTATGTATGCGAACATCAGCCTTTAATTCATCTTTGAGACCATTCAAAAACACTCCAAGTAAACAATGGTCAGGCCATTGGTTAACTCTAGCAGATCGGCGCGTAAATTCTTGTCGATACTCATGGACAGTACCTGTCTGTTTAACACTACATAAGTATTCATCAGGGTTTTGGAATTCGGGAGGCCCGAAATGCTTCTGCATCGCTGAGACCAACTCTTCCCAGTATGTGATGTCTTGCTCAGAAGCGACCCATGAATAGAAGTCGAGAGCATCTCCCTCCAAATGGATGGCAGCCACATCAACTTTCTCTTCGTCCATTGTGTTGTAAAACCTGAAATACTTCTCAGCTTTGAGTATCCACCCGCGAGGGTCACCACCGCTGAAGGTCGGAAACTCAATTTTATGAAACGGGCGGCGATTAAAATTTGAAAAACCAGAGTCGGCATCCTCCATACGACCACCACCGAACGGCGCCTTTTCCCTTGCTGCTACTTGCCGTTTCAATGCCGCCATGTCCGCCTTGAGTGCGTCCATTGTCTCCAATTTGGCCGCAATGGCCTCTAGTTGTGCCGCAACGGGATCCGTTGGATTGCTGCTTCCTACCGTGTTATGCCGTGTAGACACCATTCTTCTTGCCGATTCGTTTCCCGGCAATGGAACCAATGATAGGATATGAAAAATCCCAACAAAAGTTCAACTGGATTCAATTACTAAACCCGATTCGAGATGGGTAAATCTCCTTACAAGATAATAACTTTGACAAAATACTGAACAAAGAAAAAGAACTCATACGAAGAACAATAAAAATAGGAATTAAGAAATAACTGCTCCTACAAATCTGCTAATAAAACTTCCCCACAAACCCCATGCTTGCGACTGCTTGTTGACCCAAAGGGTCCAATTGACTTCCAAATAGTAGCGCCAGCTCATCTAGTTCACCATCATGCGACTTTCCTTTTGTTCTTCGGGTATAATACTTACCAATTTTCAATTTCCCCATCTCAATTGTATCAGACTATGTGTAACATTTAGTGATAATGATAGAAAAATGTTATCAAATGATAGTGATAAAGATGTGCAACAGAGTTTTGGTGAGTACAACAACAACATATCCAATAAATTTTCACTTTTGAGTGGGGTATAGGAGGAGAGAGAGAAAGGCAATTTTGGGTTTAATTAAAAAGAAAAAGAAAAAAAGATGTGGTGTAGTATGTGTTAGGTTTCACAAGCCTTTTAGGGCAGATTAAGGGTAGTTGGCCCTTAGCCTAGCCTGTTTAATGGTTTAGCCTAATCTGTATCTATATATATAACCTAGCCCCGCGATTGTAATTTTTTTTTGTACTGAGCTGAATAATGAAATACCTAATTGAAGCGTATGGACATAGGTCACATTGACCGAATCATGTAAAATCTCTCGTGTCATTTATTTGCTTTCTCGTTTGAGTGTGTGCGTGATGCCCCAGTAACCAGTGTCAAAGCTCAGGCTCATGGTTGCTCACAATACCAATCGAACACCACCTGTCACCTAGTTTTGTAGTCGCCACGACTAATGTAACTGCCATTGGAATAGGGTTTAATGGTTTATGATAGCAAAAGATCAACATCAGCGTTATTAGGGTTTCTACAATCGCGGATGCCAATTGGGTGTCTAGGGTTTTGGCAAACCCTATATGTTCGGTTTGAGCAGTCAGCCAGTCATTGCTAATGAAGATTTCGGCCGCATCCGCCACCAAAGCCTAATTAGGGTTTCTCCGTTGCTGTTCCCATCGGCTCTAGGGTTCCAACATAGGACCGCCGCCACCACCCCTCAAATCTGTCCAGATTGTCATTTATGTTACCATTGTTGCTGTCCGATTGCCATTTCTGTTGACCATTGTTTCTGTCCGACAGCACTTTCAGTCAAGTTTCTCGTTCTAGTTTGTTCGGATTTTGATTTAGGTTTGTTATTGGGTTCTGACATCATGGATGAAAAAGGTTTTGTTTGGGTCTTGAAGCGGTGTTAAGTATTTGGTTTAGAAACTCTTGTATTTGCAAGTTTTTTCTTGAAAACCAGGTTACTTCAATCTACTTTTGTTTATCATAATGGCTAAAGACGAGATATTTGTGATTGAAAAGTTTGACAACTCGGATTTTAGTTGGTGGAAAATCCAGATGCATGCATTACTTGGTCAAAAGGATTTAGATATGAACTGGAAGAAAAGCCTAAGAAAATGAAGAAAGCTGCAAAAACTCTATGGGATGCCAAAGACAAGAAAGTTAGAGGCATTATTACATCGTCATGGACAAGGAACATTGTGTTTAACATCAAGCCTGAAACCACGGCTCATGGTATGATGGTAGCGTTGTCAAATATGTATGAAAAGTCGTGTTCAACTAACAAATTGTTCTTGATGAGAGAGCTATTCAATACGAAAATGAGAGGGAATTTTAGTAACCGAGCACATTAATAACTTGAATTCTATTATGTTCAGATTATTATACGTGGGAATGAAATTCGATGATGAGACTAAGTCTGTACCATTGCTATCTTCACTACCTAATAGTTGGTCCGTGGTGGCGACTGTAGTTACCAACTCGGTGGGAACTGATGGGATGACATCAGAGAACATCCGCGACTTGGTACTAGGCGAAGATGTTGCTGAAGAGGTGCTAAAACAAGATCTTCTGATATGTTTTATGTTGACAATGGAAAGTATAATAGCCGAAATATTGTGAGCAACAAAGGTTGAGGCAAGAGCTCGTCCGAGGCTCAGTCGAGCGTGCAACGTGATACGTGATGACTGCAACGAAAAGGGACATTATAGGGGTCAATGTCCGAATAAGAATTATGGTAAAGGACCGAATAATTATGATGGATTGAACACTGTTGTAGTAAGCTATTCCGATGATTATGCTTTGATACTTTGCAGTGAAAAGGGTCATGGATTCCGATGCATCATTCCATGCTACCCATAGCAATGATGGCATGTGAAATTTTAAAAAAGGTGATTTTAACAAGGCTAGGATGAGAAATAGTAAAACTCTTGATGTGACTCGCAGTTAAATGAACAAGGACTTTGTGTAACATCAGAGTTGTTCCAAGGCTTGAGACACAGTTGATCTCCTTTAGGCAATTGGATGAACAAGGTTTGAACGCTATGTTTGGTGGGGGAAGGTGATTAAGGAAGATCTCGTAATTGTTAAAGGTTTCAAGAATGAATTGTTATATATGGTGCATGTTCCGTTTGAGGAAGCGACAAACCCTGGGAAGACGAATGTCAAAGTCGAGCTCGTAGATTCGAGAGGTAAATAAGTCCAAATTCTAGCAAAAGACTCTAAGACTTCAGGTAATCAGGTTGACGGTATTTAAAGTTTTGAGCGCAAACAAGATTTTCATCACTATGGGAGCTTGAGATGTGTTCAGACATAGTATGAAAATCAATCCTAGATTCTACAGACTAGCAAACTAAATGAAATCTCTCCTCGGAAGTTGTATTAGTGGGGAGTGTTCCTTTGAGAATCCCTAAACCTGATGGTCCGAGTCTAGGGAATCAATTGGGATTGAATATGAGAAAACATGGTCTTTTGAGATTGTGTTGGGACCATCCAGGGCTTCAATGAGCCATTTAGGTTATTGATGAGAAGGAATGCTAAAACTAGGAAGCTTTTATTAAAAACACATGGTTAGAAGTTTGGTTTGTTCTTTTGAAGCCAGAACAAAAAAAACTTTTGTTTCTGTATGTTTTGAAGATTTACCGAAGTTACTATATGGTAGGGTGGTTGTGTGCTTTAGATGGCAGGCTTGATTTTACCGCAAGGCCTCTGCGTGTGAAATTGTTAGGTTTCGCAGGCCTTTTAAGGCATATTACGAAAATCGGCCCTAACCCTGGACTGTTTAATGGTTTCACCTAATTTGTTTCTCAATATATAGTATATACCTCATTATTGTGATTGTAATCTTTGTATTTAGTTGAAAAATAAAGTATGTCGTTGCAGCCTATGGACATAGGACACACAAACCGAGCCACGTTAAATCTCTCGTGTCATTTATTTGCTTTCTCGTGTGAGCGTGTGTGTTTAGTGTGTTTGTGATATCCCAATCTATGTTGTCGAAGGCAATAGGCGCACCTAAGGCGCAAAGGTCTCGCCCAAGGCCTAGGCGCATAAAAAACGATAGCCCGAGGAAAAAAACCCACATAGATGGGAGAAAAGTTATATTATGCATATAACAATAACACTCCTTCACAAACCAAATGTTCTAAACCAATACCAAATGTTCAAAAACCAAAACCAATACCAAATGTTCAAAACAAATGTTGTATATGCTAATTGTTGATTTTTCTAGGTATAACTTTTAAATTAAATTAAAAAAATCCAAAGAATCGAAACCAAAATTTAAACAATTCAAAAAAAAAAAAAGATAAGAATGCTTTTTCTCAAAAAAGCTTGCGCCTCAATACTCTTACGCCTACATCAAAGTCGTCGCCTATTGTGGCTTTTGTACAAAAAAGCACAGATCAATGCCTAGCCCTTCCAGAGGCGTTTTTGCTAGGATGTGTTCTTTTTCCAGGGCCTAGGAGTGTGCCTAAGGGCTTTTGACAACGCAAATCCCAACAATATTATGGTTGGTGGAGAAAAAAATATAAAAAATAAAAGTTGCTCATGCATGTTGTAGCTCTCATGGGGAAGGCTACAACGCCTTTATAAAGGTTGAGCCTATATTGTCAAAAGCCATTAGGGCTCAAGCCTAGGCCCTTAGGCGAGGTGAGGTGTGAGGTGCAAGAAAAACGCCTTGTGGCCATCCAGGCCACGAGCGAGTTCTGACAAGGTTTTGGAAAAAATTCCATCAGATTCTACCGAAATTGCGGCAAATCTTGTAAATTATGGCCAAACTTGCTTGAAACTTTAAAATGGCCTAGACCCTGCCTATGTTATCCTAAACAAGCCTAAAGCATTTCTAAAACCCTTAAATGGTATGTTTATGCCAAGAGCCTTTCCGATCTCGGCCCTCACTTTTTAAGAGTGTCTTCGACAACTATGGTTTGAGGGAGTGGCATTTGGGCATTATAGAGGTCCACATGGGTGCTATAAAGCCGCATTACACACTGCCTTAGCAAAAACAGTCCTGCATATTTTATCAGTTTTTAAAGAGGTTTCCTAATCTTTAGATACAAACACCTTTTGCCCTCTGATCCTTCACAACAACGAAGCCAAGAAGTCAAGAACCATAACAAAGAAATCATAACAATTAGCTATACCACGAAAACAAGAAGTAGATATCAAACTACCTAATCAGAAGCCTAAACACCTACATTCGTCAGATTAAACGAATCAACCAACACAACAAGAAGTACCTTTCATGTATGATCCTCATAAAATATTCAATTTTCGATCACAAACCAAAGAAATCCCAACGAAAATAGAGGTAGGGCTTCTGCATCAAACTTCGAATACTAAATTAACTCCTTAACACTCAAAATTGACAAGAAAATTGAAACCCAGCCTAATATGTCAGTCGGTTAACCACAATTTTTGAGCGAGAAATTCGAAAAACAGTTAAATTAATCATCAACAGTGTTAACAAAGACAAAGGTTACCTGTGTTCGTCTGCGAGTGTATTTGATCGAAAAAACCCTAGAGAGAGAAAGCATGAACGATTGTAAATGTGCAGGTAGCAGAGGAAGAAGATAAAGTGTTAATGGTGTGGATGAAATCGGTGATTTTGGCGTGGGAAGGAAGGCTGCTGAACTGGCAAAAATGGAGGCCAATTTGCATGAAGATGGAGACCCAGCAGTCAAAAAATCATGTCCATCAAAATTCCAATTGCTTAAAAATCAAACATTTTTCTTATTATATATTTTATTTTTCTTTTTTCTTTTAAACTAGGTTATCAACCCGTGTGTTACACGGGTTTAATATAAAATATTAAATAATTAGTAATGAAAATTTAGCAATTATAAAACGATATACTAATAAATATTTTAAGTAATAAATAAATATTTAAAAATTTTAATAACTATACAAATAATATATGATCTTATAATGTATACCAATTGATATTTTTGAAATAACCAACGTTAAAAACTTCAGTTTATATTATATTAAAAACTGAATTTTATAAATCAATAATATAAAATATATTTTTTGCAATTATAAATGTTAAAGAACCCAATATAAAAATAACTTTAAACATAACAGAACAAAGATATAACTTCCTCTATCATTTTTATTACTTCAGTTTTTAAATAAACTAAAAGATGTCATTTTTATAAAAATTTCATTGTTTAAAAACTCATTTTATGGTATATTTAGAAAAAAATCATTTTATAAGATAACTTGTTTTTGACATAAATTTTGTTTTTTTGAAAATAAAATATTTATTTCTTTAAAAAATTTTGATGTTATAAAATTTTGATGTATTTTATAAAAAATTTTAAGTGTTTTTATTATAAAAAGATAAATAATATATTAGTTATTAGTATTATAATTATTTAATAAAAAAAGAATTTATTTAATAAGAGAGATAATATATAGTTATTTAATAGGGGACAGAATTAAGTGTAATGATAAGAAATTGACAAATGTAAATAGTGGTATGAGAATGTGACATGTGACATATAGTGGTGTGAGAAGGTGACATGTAGCAAAAATTTACTCTTTTATTATAGTGTATAGATTTTATACAAAATTTTGAAAATATTCGTGTGTTTTGTCACTATTTTATCCTTTACGTCTTTAGGTTTATAAATTACACATATGGTTTGAGACTTTACCATTTGTAATGCATACAGTTCTTAGGTTACTAAAACACTTTCACATGTCACCAAATTACTCTCATCTAAAAATAGTATGTGTTACAAATGTTTAAAGTTTGAAACAAAATGAATAATTTATAAAATTTATAAACCAAGATTGAAATAATAAAAACCACAAGAATCATCCTAACAATTTACTCGAATATATTATAAACTAGGTAAAAACATGTGTATTACACATGTTAAATAAATAAATTTTAAAATTAATTACTTTAAATAACAGATTACATATTTTTCAAGGATTTTTTTATAAAAATTAAATAATATAAATTATGATGTAATCGTGTTATTTGTTAAATTAAATTAAATTATTATTACTTAATACAAGAGAAAAAAGAAAAAATAAAATTTAACAAATGATAGTCACAAACATTTAATAAGAGAAAAGGGAAAAAAACTAATTTATAAGTATTCTATAATGTTAAGAGGTGTCTTGTTAAAACATTTATATTATATAGTATAGATAGTTATGTTTCTTAAAAAATACCTTGTGTCCTTGTTGTTTGGGAAAATCACGAAATGTATAATAATACTCTACTAATCAATAAAAAAAAAATTAAAACATATCTTTACACGGACATGTAGCCTAAAAATAAAAACATACTTCTAAGTGTTTATTTAATAGTAACAAGTGGGTTATGACCTGTGGCAAGTTTGTTTTTAGTAAAATTTATTTTGAAACTTGGAAAAAAAAACGAGCATGATGTAATGGTTATCATAATGTTGTGAAAATTAGGGTGTGCATAATTTGGTGAGTTGGTTTAACATAATAACCATGTGGTTAACCGCAAAATTCAAATCGTAATGGTTGGTTATGGACGGTTATAATCCATCGGTTACAGGGTCGAGTGTTGTTAATTTTGATTAACCATTAATTAAACCCAAACATAAAATTTGAAGACAGTAATTAGGTTGTGCCAATATCAGTCTTCGAGATCAAATATATTTTGATTACCAATGAGGTATTGCCTCAATGGTACCCCATGATTCTTTCAAATGCGAGATTTTGGGTTCAAATTCCTCCCTCAGCAAAATAGGGGTATGAGGGAGGTTTTCCCAGTGGGGTTTCCTCCTGTGGTGGTTGTGGTGGCTCATGAGAGGTCCAGGTAACTAGACCTTGGTGACATGGCCCGGAAACAGTGGGTTCACACGATTGAGACATTCGCCGTTCAAAAAAAAATATTTTGATTAACCATTAATGTTCATTTAATCATTTTGTATGATGTTTTATAAAAAGATTTTCTTTGTTAAATTTTCTTTTAGAAAATGTTTGGGAATCCATTTAAAAATGACTTACTAATTTATTGACTAAAAATTCTGGCATTTGAAAATAACTTATGACTTAATAACATAAAATTACAAATTTACCCTCATTTTTTACCCTTTACCCAATCTACCACCCAACACCACCGCCAGCCACCACCAACGTTGCCACTCAATCACCACATACTCCACCACCCTACCTCGAGCGCCGCCACCCACAACTATCATCCACCACTATCCACCGCCATCGCCATCGCCACCACCGTACCACTCACTCCACCGCCATCCACCACCATTTTCACAACACACCACCGATACCAATAATCTTAAAATGATTGTCAATATAATATTGTCATTTTTGGTCATTTTGAAAAGTCATTTTGGAAAAACTAATCCAAACACATTTTTAAAAGCTTAATTTCGAAAGGCTAATCATAAACAAGGCCTTAATCTTATTGTATTCTGATCATGAAATTTGAGAAGCATTTGTATTATAGGCGACGATTTATGCTTTGAATATCAAAATTTGAGTGACCATTTAATTCAAAAACCACGACTGCATCTATAAAAATCTTACATATAAAACTTTGGTAAACGGTAGCAAATTGTTCATTTTTGTGTGTATTTGAGATTACATTTTGCTAATATTAACTACGGGAGTTCATTTTGAAACATAATTTGTATCTTAATTTTTTTCTTCTTTTTTCTGATTTATTTTTATACTTAGGGGCATTTAAGTAATTTTACGAGTACATATTGTCACACCCCGAAAATTCCCGTCCCTTCCGGGGCGCGAGCAACAACAGATTGCCAGGATCGCAGTCTCCGGTCACACAACATGCGAGACCTATATGTCTGGTTATGTACGTACATCCAATAACTTGGATAAAACAGTTTATAAAATCAGAGTTGCGGAAGTTTACTAATATCGATACAGATGAAGTTCACAAGTTGCGGAAGCGTTAATTAAATAGTTTTCAAATCAACATAAGTTTAAAGTTTGCGGAAACGATTTAAGTAATCATTATTACAAGACAAGTCAAATTCTTAGATGTTCTCAAAATATCCTAAGACACTAAAGCTGATGCATGGACTCCATCCTAGCATCCTATCCTCGAGTGCGTGCCTTAGTTACCTGAGAAAACATGCGAGTAAAAGAGTCAACACAATGGTTGGTGAGAGCACAAGTTTTTCTATAAGCAGTAAACATCAAAATGTTTAAAGTAAGAGTTTAGCAGATTTACATATCATTACAATGCAGTATCGATTGATAGCTTGTCAATACAGTTATATTATATTGTGGATGGTACCGAAGCTGACAGATTGTGCCTCCCGCCATGTTATCACAGACAATGGCAAAGTGTTGGTCAATATTGCACTGTTCCGACCTCCAGTCGGGTGTAGTGGGGCTTGTCAGGCCCAAATAGTACTATTCAAGATTACCACGCTAGGCGTTATGCTATTAACGGTCCGAGGAGTATCGCGAGGACTTTTAGTTGTGATAGGGGCCCACACATATACATATAATGATAAAGCATGTCCATACGTAAATAAAACGAGTTGTTTTTCTAAAACAGTTGTAATGCAATGTTTTCTCCCCCAAAGGTAGAAAAGATAAAAAGGGGCCGTGAACTCACCTGATAGTGCAGTTTCCGGTTTTCGGGTGTTCGCGTCTGCGAAAGCTAGCAGTCCTGCTAGTAAGCACCTATGATCATATAGGTGTAAGCATGTGTTTTGTGGTGTGTTGTATTCCATACAACTCCAAGTGTCGGTGTACTCAATCGAGTGTGTGTGTGTTGACTTGTGTTGACTCGACGAATCGTTGGTGACACGATTGTTGTGTTTATGTGCCTTGACGCACATAAGACACTAAAATGCATCCTATGACTCTAGTCACATAAGTTACCATTTTTAGAAAGTTTCCAATTTAGGAAAGTGTGGTTATGAAATTCCATTTCATAAAACTAATAGCTCTAGTATGTTTGTAAAAACACGTTTATACACTTAAGACACATCGTTTGCGCATAAACCATCATTTATGCCGTTTTGCCCAAATAAAGTTTCCTAAAATAGTAAGTACTTGTTTAAAAGCTCGTTTTCACAAATCAAGGTTTCCAAATATGTTAGAAATCATTTCTAAACATGTTTCAACAATCTAAGTTCATCAAATCTTTCAAAAGCATCAAAAGCCCTCTTTTGGTTTGTAAAAGTTTCCATTTTTAGTAAGTTTCTATAAAACCATGATTTTGACAAAATCAAATATCCCAATGTGTTTCTAAACACTTCAATATCCATTTAACAACATCTAGACATGTCTAACATATCTAGATCATCACGAATTCAAGACTTGCACATAAAAGTTTCCTTTTATGGCAAGTTTGTCCAAATCATCATCAAAACAACCAATGACTAAACCAAAACTCAAATCTAACATCTTAGACCTCAAAATCAGTAAATCTAACTCATCTAATACATCAAATCACCAACTCATCAAGCACAATAACCGTATGGAGTTGCATGTGGGTTTTTACCCATTGCATGTGCGATCTAACTATAGATAAACGCAAGAAACTACCTTAGAAGCTTAAATCCGTGGTATAACAGGTTCTGGAACTCGAATGGTGGCTGATGAGGATCGTCTTGCTTGTTGGTGGCCTCCACGAACTCCTTTTGGTGCTCCAATGGCTTCAAATCACCAATCAATGGCTTCTAATGGTGTTAACAGAGGTTGAAGCTTGGTTTCAGATGGGTTTTGGTCGCAACAATGAGTGGGAATTCGGAGGAAGTGGTAAGGGGTTCGACTGAAATGAAATGGGTTGGTTTATATTGAAAATTTGATCTGCATGGCCTTCGCGTACCGCGGAGGCCGATCAAAATTTCTCATCGCGTACCGCGATAGGATTCGGGAGTCTCGACTCCCGCTTTTCTTCGCGTATCGCGGAGCCTTTCGTTGAGAGACCATCGCGTACCGCGATGAGTCCACTTCTTGGTTTTTCGATTTCGTTGATACGATTTCGCTCGTACTTGATTTCTAACGTTTATCCTAAACACCTAATACATGTTTAGCACATAATCATGTAGTAACATACAAGTTTGATCACCAACGTTCGTGAGACTCGTGTGTGTGTTTCGATAATTCCTTGAATTATCTTTGGTGGTTCGTGTTCGTGTTCTACGAAGTGTTTGCACGCTTGATTAATCCTAATCAACGTGTAATGCACAATAATAGTCCAAGCTATTGTTTTGTATTTGTGTTTAGCTCATCTAATTAAACATAATTAAATGAAATGCAACAAGTATGAATGTGAAATACGTAGAGTTTAAGAGTTGCAATTTACCTGAAATTGTCGGGTGTCACATCATCCCCTTGTTGAAGGAAATTTCGTCCCGAAATTTGGTTGTTGTTGATAGTGTTTGAGAAGCAAGAGTGGTTGAGAAACAAAAATTTTTCTGGTTGTCACATCATCCCCTTGTTGAAAGGAATTTCGTCCCGAAATTTATTCGTTGTTGTCGGTGTTCGACGTTGTTTGTTTGGAGAGATGGGGATATTTACGCATCATCTGATCTTCACGTTCCCACGTGAATTCAGGTCCGCGTTTCGAGTTCCATCGGACTTTGACAATTGGGATCTTACTCTGTTTGAGTTGTTTGACCTCACGGTCCACGATTTCCACTGGCTCTTCCACGAATCGTAGTTGTTCATCTATCTGGATTTCATCTGGTGGAATTACGAGTGTCTCATCAGATAAACACTTCTTTAAGTTTGAGGCATGAAATATGTTGTGAACTCCATCGAGTTCCGCTGGAAGGTTGAGTTGGTATGCTACCGGACCAATCCTCTTCAGGATCTCGAATGATCCAATATACCGTGGGTTCAGTTTGCCTCGTTTACCGAAATGAATGACGCTCTTCCAAGGTGAAACTTTCAGAAGGACTTTGTCTCCTACCTGAAATTTCGGTGGCTTTCGGCGTTTGTCGGCATAGTTCTTCTGACGGTCTCGAGCTGCTGCCATGCGATTTCCGATTTGCACCATTTTCTCCGTTGTTTCGTGTACGAGTTCCGGGCCTGTGAGCTGACTGTCGCCCACTTCCGCCCAACAGATAGGTGATCGGCATTTCCTGCCATAGAGGGCCTCAAAAGGCACCGCCTTGATACTTGTGTGGTAGCTGTTATTGTAGGAGAACTCTACCAACGGTAGGTGAGTTTCCCCGCTATTGTCGAAGTCTACTTCGCACGCTTGTAGCATGTCTTCAGGAGTTTGTATGGTGCGTTCGCTCTGGTCATCAGTTTGTGGGTGGTATGATGTACTCATGTCCAACCGAGTGTCAAGCGACTTTGGCAGTGAATTCCAGAAATTAGAAGTGAATCTAGCGTCTCGATCCGAAATGATGGGGATCGGCACTCCGTGTCGCGAGGTCACTTCCTTGACATAGATTCTGGCTAGCTCTTCCAATCTTATCGTTTTCCTTAATCGTAAGGAAGTTTGCTGACTTAGTTAGTCGTTCCATGATTACCCAGATAGTGTCGCCTCCACTAGGAGTACGGGGTAATTTGGTAATGACGTCCATGGGGATTTGTTCCCACTTCCACATGGGGGCAGAGAAGTGTTGCTCCATTCACCGTTGATGTCTAAGGTTTCTCCACTAGGGAGAGGTATGCACACAACCTTGTCGTGGCAAACGATTTTAGCTTAGTTTTTAGACAATCATTCCATGTCCACTATTATCTCAAAAATGCCTAATGTAACAGGCATGAGGTCGTTCTTAAGATTTATGGTTTGCTATCTTTAAAGTGCATTCTCTTTGAATGTGCTCAGTTACAATCAGTTTAACATTAGCTAATTCCACGGTGTATTTAGCCTTTAAAGATATTGGGGTTATGACAAGTATTTACTAAGGTACTTAAATATAAGACTTTCCTCAGTTTCAGTATCAAACAATACAAAAGTGTAATGATCGTTTAACAGATACGTACCCGTTTCAAGGTTAAGATCATTTCTGGATTCCGTAGCCCCAATCACGAGGGTTTGTCCCATAGGACCATTGTTGTTCTCGTTATTGTTGTTGTTCTTCAGATGCGGGCAGTCCTTTTTGATGTGACCTGGATTTCCACATTCGAAGCAACTCTTCGGTACTTCGTCACCACTGTTTTTCACATGGGGGCAGTCCCTCTTAAAGTGCCCTGGCTCTCCACATCCGAAGCATTCTTTTGGTGCTTTGTATTGCTGCTGTTGTGGCCGTGGGATTTTGGTCACTAGTTCGCCCCTGCAGTTCTTAGCTGCGTGACCTAACTTTCCACACCGTTGACACCGGTATCTTTCACACGGTCCTCGTTGATGATGATAACCACAGTTGTTGCACTTTGGATTTTTGCCAGCATAGGCACCCTTACGTCGTCTGGGTGATTGTAGAGTGGGGGTTTCGTTTTGAGAGTTATCCCATTTGCGTTTGTTGTCGGTGGTTTTGATTACTGATCCCGGTGGAGGCAATAATCCTTGAATAACTGCTGTATCAGTCAGTTCATGAGCTAAGTAAACGGCTTGTCGCAAGGTGGTGGGGTCAGCAGATAGCACCATATCCCGAACCTCTGGTGTCAATCCCTCAATGTATCTTTCGAGATGTTTGTAGGCTGGGGTCACCATTTCTGGGCACATGCGTGCCAACTCACAAGATCGGGAAGTGTATGCCTCGATCTCAGAACCGATCATCCGGTGGTTCCGGAATTCCATTTCTAATTTCTGAACTTTGTCGTGAGGGGAATATTCGTGGTTCATCATTCTTTTAAACTCTTCCCAGGGTAGAGCGTTACATGTTTCCCATCCTATGGTTTGAACATTTGTGTCCCACCAAGTGAGGGCCGCTCCCTCTAAGGTTCCTGTTGCGTACCTCACACGATCATTAACCCTACAGTTGCTCAGGATGAAAGCCGATTCCAATTTCTCAATCCATCGGAGGAGACCGGCAGCACCCTCCGTTCCATTGAAAGGATGTGGTTTGCAGTCTAAGAATGTTTTGAATGTGCAGTGGGGTGGTTTAGGATTTGCTCCTTGGTTCGGTGGGTGTTGGTTACAATTATTCTCTCGTGCAGCTAGTGCTTCATCAACTCGCTCGTTGATGAGTGCATTCAGTTCTGTTGCAGTGAGGTTAATGTTTCCTCGTCCTACTGCGTTCCTGCGTCCTTCGTGTCTTCCAGCCATGATCTTCATAGCGAGAATGAGTGTTAGTATAGGTCTAATGACTAATGTAGCGTGTGATTGATACGGTAGGAAAACATGTATTGATTGGCATAGACAGAATTTTCAATAACAGTTATTAGTCTTGATATATAATAAGTCGTACTGGTTACAATTCATTTAATACCCAAGACACTAATATTCCAAAGTTTCGAGTGAAGAGACGCAACTCAAAACTCGTCTCTACCAGGCCTATGCTAAGTTAATCGAAGGCATTATCGATAGTGGAATCAGAATCAGCATCCGACACTGGTTCCTCTTCCTTAGTGTCAGGTTCTTCTGGGACTGGGTCGACGACCTTGTTTTCCAGCTCTTCGATTCTAGCTTTAGCGATGGCAGCCCGGTCTTCGGCTGCCTGGAATATTGAAATCAACTGGGTTATATCCCGCCCCAGCTTGTTGACTATGCTACAAGGTCCTGTTTATTGGGCATTCGTATATCTCAGTTCCTTTGCAAGACACTCGATTCGGTTGTTTGCCCAGGTCAGGTCACAAGTCAATCCAACTCAAGACACTGCCTCTCAGGCTCAAGTGAGTCTAGTATGAGAAATGTATTGTCGGGTGGCTCTTCCAAGGGGTCCTCCTCAGGATCCTTGTCATGGTCCTTATCAGAAAATTTGATACGTTGCTTCATGTGAAGTGTAAAGTCGCAACATGAGGTCTTTGTGCATATATGGTAATCCGAACTATGGCTGGGAATTTGATGAATGTTATGTTGAAATCTTGATACGTTTCTTGAATTCCGTTGCACCCATTAGGGTGAGGGATAAGCGAATGTCAATGTATGTGTTTTCAAAAAAATAGGCTCACCATAGAATTTTCCAGAATTCATGCGTACCTGTAAATTCACGATTATGTTGCGCACCATGATCGTCAATTTACCTTACATAAGAACTCTAGTTCCTCCTACTTAGAGCTATTAGGTTTTACTGGATTCAGAGTTTATTCATGACATCAAGATTCAAACAAGAGTCATATGAGGTATGGCTGAATAGCCTATCGAAACTAATACTTGGGATAGTTACGTGAGTTGAATGGTATTATAGGATCTTTCGTAAGTCCTATAAGGGTAGCTATTTGGCTCGAGTGTGTTTTCCTTATGTCACTGAGTGTTGGACACTCATTGTGTGAATGTTAGGATGACTGATTGTAGATGACCTCATAACAGTCAGGGAGTTTCGTATGCACCGGTAGTGAAATCTTTCGTCATGGTCCCTCTAGTTTTTCCTAACTCGAGCGACCATGTTCTCTTGGTGATATTCTATGAGTGACAAGGAGTTGAGTTTGGATTTTTCTCATATGGTCCTTGTAAACAGTATGTGTAGAAGTACTAAAGGGTTACAAGAATGTTGTTTAGGAGTTGGAAAGAGGATCAATGTCTTTCCAATCGAGGTTGAGCCACAGGGCCTATTTCATCCCTTGACTTGCTGTGGTTTCATCCCTGATCAGCTTTTGTCATTGCCTCTTCGATTCGGGCACCGGTGATGTGGTATATGCGTACCGGCTGCTCCTCCTGCGATGGCTCAGACGTGCTGCCTTTGGGTGATGGTTGATTCGTTTCGGTAACTCAACTGCTACCGATAATGTTGATACTGAGGGTGTAGGAACAATCTGTTCCCTCTCGTCGAATGTGTGCATAGATGGGATGACATTAATGCCACAACTAAATGAGTGAGTTGTGTATATGTTCGATAACATATGCAAGTAGGACTAATACTAAGCACTACGTGTTGTGTGGAGACAAGTGGTTATAGACTAAGTTCACTAAATGCAAACCTAATTCGCAATAACCGGAGTCTCTGATACCAATCTGTCACACCCCGAAAATTCCCGTCCCTTCCGGGGCGCGAGCAACAACAGATTGCCAGGATCGCAGTCTCCGGTCACACAACATGCGAGACCTATATGTCTGGTTATGTACGTACATCCAATAACTTGGATAAAACAGTTTATAAAATCAGAGTTGCGGAAGTTTACTAATATCGATACAGATGAAGTTCACAAGTTGCGGAAGCGTTAATTAAATAGTTTTCAAATCAACATAAGTTTAAAGTTTGAGGAAACGATTTAAGTAATCATTATTACAAGACAAGTCAAATTCTTAGATGTTCTCAAAATATCCTAAGACACTAAAGCTGATGCATGGACTCCATCCTAGCATCCTATCCTCGAGTGCGTGCCTTAGTTACCTGAGAAAACATGCGAGTAAAAGAGTCAACACAATGGTTGGTGAGAGCACAGGTTTTTCTATAAGCAGTAAACATCAAAATGTTTAAAGTAAGAGTTTAGCAGATTTACATATCATTACAATGCAGTATCGATTGATAGCTTGTCAATACAGTTATATTATATTGTGGATGGTACCGAAGCTGACAGATTGTGCCTCCCGCCATGTTATCACAGACAATGGCAAAGTGTTGGTCAATATTGCACTGTTCCGACCTCCAGTCGGGTGTAGTGGGGCTTGTCAGGCCCAAATAGTACTATTCAAGATTACCACGCTAGGCGTTATGCTATTAACGGTCCGAGGAGTATCGCGAGGACTTTTAGTTGTGATAGGGGCCCACACATATACATATAATGATAAAGCATGTCCATACGTAAATAAAACGAGTTGTTTTTCTAAAACAGTTGTAATGCAATGTTTTCTCCCCCAAAGGTAGAAAAGATAAAAAGGGGCCGTGAACTCACCTGATAGTGCAGTTTCCGGTTTTCGGGTGTTCGCGTCTGCGAAAGCTAGCAGTCCTGCTAGTAAGCACCTATGATCATATAGGTGTAAGCATGTGTTTTGTGGTGTGTTGTATTCCATACAACTCCAAGTGTCGGTGTACTCAATCGAGTGTGTGTGTGTTGACTTGTGTTGACTCGACGAATCGTTGGTGACACGATTGTTGTGTTTATGTGCCTTGACGCACATAAGACACTAAAATGCATCCTATGACTCTAGTCACATAAGTTACCATTTTTAGAAAGTTTCCAATTTAGGAAAGTGTGGTTATGAAATTCCATTTCATAAAACTAATAGCTCTAGTATGTTTGTAAAAACACGTTTATACACTTAAGACACATCGTTTGCGCATAAACCATCATTTATGCCGTTTTGCCCAAATAAAGTTTCCTAAAATAGTAAGTACTTGTTTAAAAGCTCGTTTTCACAAATCAAGGTTTCCAAATATGTTAGAAATCATTTCTAAACATGTTTCAACAATCTAAGTTCATCAAATCTTTCAAAAGCATCAAAAGCCCTCTTTTGGTTTGTAAAAGTTTCCATTTTTAGTAAGTTTCTATAAAACCATGATTTTGACAAAATCAAATATCCCAATGTGTTTCTAAACACTTCAATATCCATTTAACAACATCTAGACATGTCTAACATATCTAGATCATCACGAATTCAAGACTTGCACATAAAAGTTTCCTTTTATGGCAAGTTTGTCCAAATCATCATCAAAACAACCAATGACTAAACCAAAACTCAAATCTAACATCTTAGACCTCAAAATCAGTAAATCTAACTCATCTAATACATCAAATCACCAACTCATCAAGCACAATAACCGTATGGAGTTGCATGTGGGTTTTTACCCATTGCATGTGCGATCTAACTATAGATAAACGCAAGAAACTACCTTAGAAGCTTAAATCCGTGGTATAACAGGTTCTGGAACTCGAATGGTGGCTGATGAGGATCGTCTTGCTTGTTGGTGGCCTCCACGAACTCCTTTTGGTGCTCCAATGGCTTCAAATCACCAATCAATGGCTTCTAATGGTGTTAACAGAGGTTGAAGCTTGGTTTCAGATGGGTTTTGGTCGCAACAATGAGTGGGAATTCGGAGGAAGTGGTAAGGGGTTCGACTGAAATGAAATGGGTTGGTTTATATTGAAAATTTGATCTGCATGGCCTTCGCGTACCGCGGAGGCCGATCAAAATTTCTCATCGCGTACCGCGATAGGATTCGGGAGTCTCGACTCCCGCTTTTCTTCGCGTATCGCGGAGCCTTTCGTTGAGAGACCATCGCGTACCGCGATGAGTCCACTTCTTGGTTTTTCGATTTCGTTGATACGATTTCGCTCGTACTTGATTTCTAACGTTTATCCTAAACACCTAATACATGTTTAGCACATAATCATGTAGTAACATACAAGTTTGATCACCAACGTTCGTGAGACTCGTGTGTGTGTTTCGATAATTCCTTGAATTATCTTTGGTGGTTCGTGTTCGTGTTCTACGAAGTGTTTGCACGCTTGATTAATCCTAATCAACGTGTAATGCACAATAATAGTCCAAGCTATTGTTTTGTATTTGTGTTTAGCTCATCTAATTAAACATAATTAAATGAAATGCAACAAGTATGAATGTGAAATACGTAGAGTTTAAGAGTTGCAATTTACCTGAAATTGTCGGGTGTCACATCATCCCCTTGTTGAAGGAAATTTCGTCCCGAAATTTGGTTGTTGTTGATAGTGTTTGAGAAGCAAGAGTGGTTGAGAAACAAAAATTTTTCTGGTTGTCACATCATCCCCTTGTTGAAAGGAATTTCGTCCCGAAATTTATTCGTTGTTGTCGGTGTTCGACGTTGTTTGTTTGGAGAGATGGGGATATTTACGCATCATCTGATCTTCACGTTCCCACGTGAATTCAGGTCCGCGTTTCGAGTTCCATCGGACTTTGACAATTGGGATCTTACTCTGTTTGAGTTGTTTGACCTCACGGTCCACGATTTCCACTGGCTCTTCCACGAATCGTAGTTGTTCATCTATCTGGATTTCATCTGGTGGAATTACGAGTGTCTCATCAGATAAACACTTCTTTAAGTTTGAGGCATGAAATATGTTGTGAACTCCATCGAGTTCCGCTGGAAGGTTGAGTTGGTATGCTACCGGACCAATCCTCTTCAGGATCTCGAATGATCCAATATACCGTGGGTTCAGTTTGCCTCGTTTACCGAAATGAATGACGCTCTTCCAAGGTGAAACTTTCAGAAGGACTTTGTCTCCTACCTGAAATTTCGGTGGCTTTCGGCGTTTGTCGGCATAGTTCTTCTGACGGTCTCGAGCTGCTGCCATGCGATTTCCGATTTGCACCATTTTCTCCGTTGTTTCGTGTACGAGTTCCGGGCCTGTGAGCTGACTGTCGCCCACTTCCGCCCAACAGATAGGTGATCGGCATTTCCTGCCATAGAGGGCCTCAAAAGGCACCGCCTTGATACTTGTGTGGTAGCTGTTATTGTAGGAGAACTCTACCAACGGTAGGTGAGTTTCCCCGCTATTGTCGAAGTCTACTTCGCACGCTTGTAGCATGTCTTCAGGAGTTTGTATGGTGCGTTCGCTCTGGTCATCAGTTTGTGGGTGGTATGATGTACTCATGTCCAACCGAGTGTCAAGCGACTTTGGCAGTGAATTCCAGAAATTAGAAGTGAATCTAGCGTCTCGATCCGAAATGATGGGGATCGGCACTCCGTGTCGCGAGGTCACTTCCTTGACATAGATTCTGGCTAGCTCTTCCAATCTTATCGTTTTCCTTAATCGTAAGGAAGTTTGCTGACTTAGTTAGTCGTTCCATGATTACCCAGATAGTGTCGCCTCCACTAGGAGTACGGGGTAATTTGGTAATGACGTCCATGGGGATTTGTTCCCACTTCCACATGGGGGCAGAGAAGTGTTGCTCCATTCACCGTTGATGTCTAAGGTTTCTCCACTAGGGAGAGGTATGCACACAACCTTGTCGTGGCAAACGATTTTAGCTTAGTTTTTAGACAATCATTCCATGTCCACTATTATCTCAAAAATGCCTAATGTAACAGGCATGAGGTCGTTCTTAAGATTTATGGTTTGCTATCTTTAAAGTGCATTCTCTTTGAATGTGCTCAGTTACAATCAGTTTAACATTAGCTAATTCCACGGTGTATTTAGCCTTTAAAGATATTGGGGTTATGACAAGTATTTACTAAGGTACTTAAATATAAGACTTTCCTCAGTTTCAGTATCAAACAATACAAAAGTGTAATGATCGTTTAACAGATACGTACCCGTTTCAAGGTTAAGATCATTTCTGGATTCCGTAGCCCCAATCACGAGGGTTTGTCCCATCGGACCATTGTTGTTCTCGTTATTGTTGTTGTTCTTCAGATGCGGGCAGTCCTTTTTGATGTGACCTGGATTTCCACATTCGAAGCAACTCTTCGGTACTTCGTCACCACTGTTTTTCACATGGGGGCAGTCCCTCTTAAAGTGCCCTGGCTCTCCACATCCGAAGCATTCTTTTGGTGCTTTGTATTGCTGCTGTTGTGGCCGTGGGATTTTGGTCACTAGTTCGCCCCTGCAGTTCTTAGCTGCGTGACCTAACTTTCCACACCGTTGACACCGGTATCTTTCACACGGTCCTCGTTGATGATGATAACCACAGTTGTTGCACTTTGGATTTTTGCCAGCATAGGCACCCTTACGTCGTCTGGGTGATTGTAGAGTGGGGGTTTCGTTTTGAGAGTTATCCCATTTGCGTTTGTTGTCGGTGGTTTTGATTACTGATCCCGGTGGAGGCAATAATCCTTGAATAACTGCTGTATCAGTCAGTTCATGAGCTAAGTAAACGGCTTGTCGCAAGGTGGTGGGGTCAGCAGATAGCACCATATCCCGAACCTCTGGTGTCAATCCCTCAATGTATCTTTCGAGATGTTTGTAGGCTGGGGTCACCATTTCTGGGCACATGCGTGCCAACTCACAAGATCGGGAAGTGTATGCCTCGATCTCAGAACCGATCATCCGGTGGTTCCGGAATTCCATTTCTAATTTCTGAACTTTGTCGTGAGGGGAATATTCGTGGTTCATCATTCTTTTAAACTCTTCCCAGGGTAGAGCGTTACATGTTTCCCATCCTATGGTTTGAACATTTGTGTCCCACCAAGTGAGGGCCGCTCCCTCTAAGGTTCCTGTTGCGTACCTCACACGATCATTAACCCTACAGTTGCTCAGGATGAAAGCCGATTCCAATTTCTCAATCCATCGGAGGAGACCGGCAGCACCCTCCGTTCCATTGAAAGGATGTGGTTTGCAGTCTAAGAATGTTTTGAATGTGCAGTGGGGTGGTTTAGGATTTGCTCCTTGGTTCGGTGGGTGTTGGTTACAATTATTCTCTCGTGCAGCTAGTGCTTCATCAACTCGCTCGTTGATGAGTGCATTCAGTTCTGTTGCAGTGAGGTTAATGTTTCCTCGTCCTACTGCGTTCCTGCGTCCTTCGTGTCTTCCAGCCATGATCTTCATAGCGAGAATGAGTGTTAGTATAGGTCTAATGACTAATGTAGCGTGTGATTGATACGGTAGGAAAACATGTATTGATTGGCATAGACAGAATTTTCAATAACAGTTATTAGTCTTGATATATAATAAGTCGTACTGGTTACAATTCATTTAATACCCAAGACACTAATATTCCAAAGTTTCGAGTGAAGAGACGCAACTCAAAACTCGTCTCTACCAGGCCTATGCTAAGTTAATCGAAGGCATTATCGATAGTGGAATCAGAATCAGCATCCGACACTGGTTCCTCTTCCTTAGTGTCAGGTTCTTCTGGGACTGGGTCGACGACCTTGTTTTCCAGCTCTTCGATTCTAGCTTTAGCGATGGCAGCCCGGTCTTCGGCTGCCTGGAATATTGAAATCAACTGGGTTATATCCCGCCCCAGCTTGTTGACTATGCTACAAGGTCCTGTTTATTGGGCATTCGTATATCTCAGTTCCTTTGCAAGACACTCGATTCGGTTGTTTGCCCAGGTCAGGTCACAAGTCAATCCAACTCAAGACACTGCCTCTCAGGCTCAAGTGAGTCTAGTATGAGAAATGTATTGTCGGGTGGCTCTTCCAAGGGGTCCTCCTCAGGATCCTTGTCATGGTCCTTATCAGAAAATTTGATACGTTGCTTCATGTGAAGTGTAAAGTCGCAACATGAGGTCTTTGTGCATATATGGTAATCCGAACTATGGCTGGGAATTTGATGAATGTTATGTTGAAATCTTGATACGTTGCTTGAATTCCGTTGCACCCATTAGGGTGAGGGATAAGCGAATGTCAATGTATGTGTTTTCAAAAAAAATAGGCTCACCATAGAATTTTCCAGAATTCATGCGTACCTGTAAATTCACGATTATGTTGCGCACCATGATCGTCAATTTACCTTACATAAGAACTCTAGTTCCTCCTACTTAGAGCTATTAGGTTTTACTGGATTCAGAGTTTATTCATGACATCAAGATTCAAACAAGAGTCATATGAGGTATGGCTGAATAGCCTATCGAAACTAATACTTGGGATAGTTACGTGAGTTGAATGGTATTATAGGATCTTTCGTAAGTCCTATAAGGGTAGCTATTTGGCTCGAGTGTGTTTTCCTTATGTCACTGAGTGTTGGACACTCATTGTGTGAATGTTAGGATGACTGATTGTAGATGACCTCATAACAGTCAGGGAGTTTCGTATGCACCGGTAGTGAAATCTTTCGTCATGGTCCCTCTAGTTTTTCCTAACTCGAGCGACCATGTTCTCTTGGTGATATTCTATGAGTGACAAGGAGTTGAGTTTGGATTTTTCTCATATGGTCCTTGTAAACAGTATGTGTAGAAGTACTAAAGGGTTACAAGAATGTTGTTTAGGAGTTGGAAAGAGGATCAATGTCTTTCCAATCGAGGTTGAGCCACAGGGCCTATTTCATCCCTTGACTTGCTGTGGTTTCATCCCTGATCAGCTTTTGTCATTGCCTCTTCGATTCGGGCACCGGTGATGTGGTATATGCGTACCGGCTGCTCCTCCTGCGATGGCTCAGACGTGCTGCCTTTGGGTGATGGTTGATTCGTTTCGGTAACTCAACTGCTACCGATAATGTTGATACTGAGGGTGTAGGAACAATCTGTTCCCTCTCGTCGAATGTGTGCATAGATGGGATGACATTAATGCCACAACTAAATGAGTGAGTTGTGTATATGTTCGATAACATATGCAAGTAGGACTAATACTAAGCACTACGTGTTGTGTGGAGACAAGTGGTTATAGACTAAGTTCACTAAATGCAAACCTAATTCGCAATAACCGGAGTCTCTGATACCAATCTGTCACACCCCGAAAATTCCCGTCCCTTCCGGGGCGCGAGCAACAACAGATTGCCAGGATCGCAGTCTCCGGTCACACAACATGCGAGACCTATATGTCTGGTTATGTACGTACATCCAATAACTTGGATAAAACAGTTTATAAAATCAGAGTTGCGGAAGTTTACTAATATCGATACAGATGAAGTTCACAAGTTGCGGAAGCGTTAATTAAATAGTTTTCAAATCAACATAAGTTTAAAGTTTGAGGAAACGATTTAAGTAATCATTATTACAAGACAAGTCAAATTCTTAGATGTTCTCAAAATATCCTAAGACACTAAAGCTGATGCATGGACTCCATCCTAGCATCCTATCCTCGAGTGCGTGCCTTAGTTACCTGAGAAAACATGCGAGTAAAAGAGTCAACACAATGGTTGGTGAGAGCACAGGTTTTTCTATAAGCAGTAAACATCAAAATGTTTAAAGTAAGAGTTTAGCAGATTTACATATCATTACAATGCAGTATCGATTGATAGCTTGTCAATACAGTTATATTATATTGTGGATGGTACCGAAGCTGACAGATTGTGCCTCCCGCCATGTTATCACAGACAATGGCAAAGTGTTGGTCAATATTGCACTGTTCCGACCTCCAGTCGGGTGTAGTGGGGCTTGTCAGGCCCAAATAGTACTATTCAAGATTACCACGCTAGGCGTTATGCTATTAACGGTCCGAGGAGTATCGCGAGGACTTTTAGTTGTGATAGGGGCCCACACATATACATATAATGATAAAGCATGTCCATACGTAAATAAAACGAGTTGTTTTTCTAAAACAGTTGTAATGCAATGTTTTCTCCCCCAAAGGTAGAAAAGATAAAAAGGGGCCGTGAACTCACCTGATAGTGCAGTTTCCGGTTTTCGGGTGTTCGCGTCTGCGAAAGCTAGCAGTCCTGCTAGTAAGCACCTATGATCATATAGGTGTAAGCATGTGTTTTGTGGTGTGTTGTATTCCATACAACTCCAAGTGTCGGTGTACTCAATCGAGTGTGTGTGTGTTGACTTGTGTTGACTCGACGAATCGTTGGTGACACGATTGTTGTGTTTATGTGCCTTGACGCACATAAGACACTAAAATGCATCCTATGACTCTAGTCACATAAGTTACCATTTTTAGAAAGTTTCCAATTTAGGAAAGTGTGGTTATGAAATTCCATTTCATAAAACTAATAGCTCTAGTATGTTTGTAAAAACACGTTTATACACTTAAGACACATCGTTTGCGCATAAACCATCATTTATGCCGTTTTGCCCAAATAAAGTTTCCTAAAATAGTAAGTACTTGTTTAAAAGCTCGTTTTCACAAATCAAGGTTTCCAAATATGTTAGAAATCATTTCTAAACATGTTTCAACAATCTAAGTTCATCAAATCTTTCAAAAGCATCAAAAGCCCTCTTTTGGTTTGTAAAAGTTTCCATTTTTAGTAAGTTTCTATAAAACCATGATTTTGACAAAATCAAATATCCCAATGTGTTTCTAAACACTTCAATATCCATTTAACAACATCTAGACATGTCTAACATATCTAGATCATCACGAATTCAAGACTTGCACATAAAAGTTTCCTTTTATGGCAAGTTTGTCCAAATCATCATCAAAACAACCAATGACTAAACCAAAACTCAAATCTAACATCTTAGACCTCAAAATCAGTAAATCTAACTCATCTAATACATCAAATCACCAACTCATCAAGCACAATAACCGTATGGAGTTGCATGTGGGTTTTTACCCATTGCATGTGCGATCTAACTATAGATAAACGCAAGAAACTACCTTAGAAGCTTAAATCCGTGGTATAACAGGTTCTGGAACTCGAATGGTGGCTGATGAGGATCGTCTTGCTTGTTGGTGGCCTCCACGAACTCCTTTTGGTGCTCCAATGGCTTCAAATCACCAATCAATGGCTTCTAATGGTGTTAACAGAGGTTGAAGCTTGGTTTCAGATGGGTTTTGGTCGCAACAATGAGTGGGAATTCGGAGGAAGTGGTAAGGGGTTCGACTGAAATGAAATGGGTTGGTTTATATTGAAAATTTGATCTGCATGGCCTTCGCGTACCGCGGAGGCCGATCAAAATTTCTCATCGCGTACCGCGATAGGATTCGGGAGTCTCGACTCCCGCTTTTCTTCGCGTATCGCGGAGCCTTTCGTTGAGAGACCATCGCGTACCGCGATGAGTCCACTTCTTGGTTTTTCGATTTCGTTGATACGATTTCGCTCGTACTTGATTTCTAACGTTTATCCTAAACACCTAATACATGTTTAGCACATAATCATGTAGTAACATACAAGTTTGATCACCAACGTTCGTGAGACTCGTGTGTGTGTTTCGATAATTCCTTGAATTATCTTTGGTGGTTCGTGTTCGTGTTCTACGAAGTGTTTGCACGCTTGATTAATCCTAATCAACGTGTAATGCACAATAATAGTCCAAGCTATTGTTTTGTATTTGTGTTTAGCTCATCTAATTAAACATAATTAAATGAAATGCAACAAGTATGAATGTGAAATACGTAGAGTTTAAGAGTTGCAATTTACCTGAAATTGTCGGGTGTCACATCATCCCCTTGTTGAAGGAAATTTCGTCCCGAAATTTGGTTGTTGTTGATAGTGTTTGAGAAGCAAGAGTGGTTGAGAAACAAAAATTTTTCTGGTTGTCACATCATCCCCTTGTTGAAAGGAATTTCGTCCCGAAATTTATTCGTTGTTGTCGGTGTTCGACGTTGTTTGTTTGGAGAGATGGGGATATTTACGCATCATCTGATCTTCACGTTCCCACGTGAATTCAGGTCCGCGTTTCGAGTTCCATCGGACTTTGACAATTGGGATCTTACTCTGTTTGAGTTGTTTGACCTCACGGTCCACGATTTCCACTGGCTCTTCCACGAATCGTAGTTGTTCATCTATCTGGATTTCATCTGGTGGAATTACGAGTGTCTCATCAGATAAACACTTCTTTAAGTTTGAGGCATGAAATATGTTGTGAACTCCATCGAGTTCCGCTGGAAGGTTGAGTTGGTATGCTACCGGACCAATCCTCTTCAGGATCTCGAATGGTCCAATATACCGTGGGTTCAGTTTGCCTCGTTTACCGAAATGAATGACGCTCTTCCAAGGTGAAACTTTCAGAAGGACTTTGTCTCCTACCTGAAATTTCGGTGGCTTTCGGCGTTTGTCGGCATAGTTCTTCTGACGGTCTCGAGCTGCTGCCATGCGATTTCCGATTTGCACCATTTTCTCCGTTGTTTCGTGTACGAGTTCCGGGCCTGTGAGCTGACTGTCGCCCACTTCCGCCCAACAGATAGGTGATCGGCATTTCCTGCCATAGAGGGCCTCAAAAGGCACCGCCTTGATACTTGTGTGGTAGCTGTTATTGTAGGAGAACTCTACCAACGGTAGGTGAGTTTCCCCGCTATTGTCGAAGTCTACTTCGCACGCTTGTAGCATGTCTTCAGGAGTTTGTATGGTGCGTTTGCTCTGGTCATCAGTTTGTGGGTGGTATGATGTACTCATGTCCAACCGAGTGTCAAGCGACTTTGGCAGTGAATTCCAGAAATTAGAAGTGAATCTAGCGTCTCGATCCGAAATGATGGGGATCGGCACTCCGTGTCGCGAGGTCACTTCCTTGACATAGATTCTGGCTAGCTCTTCCAATCTTATCGTTTTCCTTAATCGCAAGGAAGTTTGCTGACTTAGTTAGTCGTTCCATGATTACCCAGATAGTGTCGCCTCCACTAGGAGTACGGGGTAATTTGGTAATGACGTCCATGGGGATTTGTTCCCACTTCCACATGGGGGCAGAGAAGTGTTGCTCCATTCACCGTTGATGTCTAAGGTTTCTCCACTAGGGAGAGGTATGCACACAACCTTGTCGTGGCAAACGATTTTAGCTTAGTTTTTAGACAATCATTCCATGTCCACTATTATCTCAAAAATGCCTAATGTAACAGGCATGAGGTCGTTCTTAAGATTTATGGTTTGCTATCTTTAAAGTGCATTCTCTTTGAATGTGCTCAGTTACAATCAGTTTAACATTAGCTAATTCCACGGTGTATTTAGCCTTTAAAGATATTGGGGTTATGACAAGTATTTACTAAGGTACTTAAATATAAGACTTTCCTCAGTTTCAGTATCAAACAATACAAAAGTGTAATGATCGTTTAACAGATACGTACCCGTTTCAAGGTTAAGATCATTTCTGGATTCCGTAGCCCCAATCACGAGGGTTTGTCCCATCGGACCATTGTTGTTCTCGTTATTGTTGTTGTTCTTCAGATGCGGGCAGTCCTTTTTGATGTGACCTGGATTTCCACATTCGAAGCAACTCTTCGGTACTTCGTCACCACTGTTTTTCACATGGGGGCAGTCCCTCTTAAAGTGCCCTGGCTCTCCACATCCGAAGCATTCTTTTGGTGCTTTGTATTGCTGCTGTTGTGGCCGTGGGATTTTGGTCACTAGTTCGCCCCTGCAGTTCTTAGCTGCGTGACCTAACTTTCCACACCGTTGACACCGGTATCTTTCACACGGTCCTCGTTGATGATGATAACCACAGTTGTTGCACTTTGGATTTTTGCCAGCATAGGCACCCTTACGTCGTCTGGGTGATTGTAGAGTGGGGGTTTCGTTTTGAGAGTTATCCCATTTGCGTTTGTTGTCGGTGGTTTTGATTACTGATCCCGGTGGAGGCAATAATCCTTGAATAACTGCTGTATCAGTCAGTTCATGAGCTAAGTAAACGGCTTGTCGCAAGGTGGTGGGGTCAGCAGATAGCACCATATCCCGAACCTCTGGTGTCAATCCCTCAATGTATCTTTCGAGATGTTTGTAGGCTGGGGTCACCATTTCTGGGCACATGCGTGCCAACTCACAAGATCGGGAAGTGTATGCCTCGATCTCAGAACCGATCATCCGGTGGTTCCGGAATTCCATTTCTAATTTCTGAACTTTGTCGTGAGGGGAATATTCGTGGTTCATCATTCTTTTAAACTCTTCCCAGGGTAGAGCGTTACATGTTTCCCATCCTATGGTTTGAACATTTGTGTCCCACCAAGTGAGGGCCGCTCCCTCTAAGGTTCCTGTTGCGTACCTCACACGATCATTAACCCTACAGTTGCTCAGGATGAAAGCCGATTCCAATTTCTCAATCCATCGGAGGAGACCGGCAGCACCCTCCGTTCCATTGAAAGGATGTGGTTTGCAGTCTAAGAATGTTTTGAATGTGCAGTGGGGTGGTTTAGGATTTGCTCCTTGGTTCGGTGGGTGTTGGTTACAATTATTCTCTCGTGCAGCTAGTGCTTCATCAACTCGCTCGTTGATGAGTGCATTCAGTTCTGTTGCAGTGAGGTTAATGTTTCCTCGTCCTACTGCGTTCCTGCGTCCTTCGTGTCTTCCAGCCATGATCTTCATAGCGAGAATGAGTGTTAGTATAGGTCTAATGACTAATGTAGCGTGTGATTGATACGGTAGGAAAACATGTATTGATTGGCATAGACAGAATTTTCAATAACAGTTATTAGTCTTGATATATAATAAGTCGTACTGGTTACAATTCATTTAATACCCAAGACACTAATATTCCAAAGTTTCGAGTGAAGAGACGCAACTCAAAACTCGTCTCTACCAGGCCTATGCTAAGTTAATCGAAGGCATTATCGATAGTGGAATCAGAATCAGCATCCGACACTGGTTCCTCTTCCTTAGTGTCAGGTTCTTCTGGGACTGGGTCGACGACCTTGTTTTCCAGCTCTTCGATTCTAGCTTTAGCGATGGCAGCCCGGTCTTCGGCTGCCTGGAATATTGAAATCAACTGGGTTATATCCCGCCCCAGCTTGTTGACTATGCTACAAGGTCCTGTTTATTGGGCATTCGTATATCTCAGTTCCTTTGCAAGACACTCGATTCGGTTGTTTGCCCAGGTCAGGTCACAAGTCAATCCAACTCAAGACACTGCCTCTCAGGCTCAAGTGAGTCTAGTATGAGAAATGTATTGTCGGGTGGCTCTTCCAAGGGGTCCTCCTCAGGATCCTTGTCATGGTCCTTATCAGAAAATTTGATACGTTGCTTCATGTGAAGTGTAAAGTCGCAACATGAGGTCTTTGTGCATATATGGTAATCCGAACTATGGCTGGGAATTTGATGAATGTTATGTTGAAATCTTGATACGTTTCTTGAATTCCGTTGCACCCATTAGGGTGAGGGATAAGCGAATGTCAATGTATGTGTTTTCAAAAAAAATAGGCTCACCATAGAATTTTCCAGAATTCATGCGTACCTGTAAATTCACGATTATGTTGCGCACCATGATCGTCAATTTACCTTACATAAGAACTCTAGTTCCTCCTACTTAGAGCTATTAGGTTTTACTGGATTCAGAGTTTATTCATGACATCAAGATTCAAACAAGAGTCATATGAGGTATGAGCTATGATGATGATAATGTGACAATACCTAAGCCTAAATATCCAAAGACATTTGTTTCTAAAAAGCTAGATCTTCCAAAGCCAAATGTGAAGAAGTAAAATGAGGCTATGTCTAATAGATTTCCTAACTACAAGCCAGAAGAAAAGAATGAACCAATTCTTCAATGTCTCTAATTCAAAGTTAGAGAATGAAAATTGAATATATGATGCTTGGAGGAGATTGTTTGTAATCAAAAGAAAGAAATCAATATTTCAACAATATGCATATTTACATTGTTGACATTAATGGACATCTAAGAGCTGAGAAAGTTGAAGCTTATTAATTCACTGATAACAAGACTCAGTGAGTATATTGAAGAAATGATTAAAGAAGAATCTAGAAGTGGGTTCAAGGTTTACAAACCACAATTTCCAGATATATTTAAACTAAAGGATGTGATAGATCTTGTGACTCCAAAAAAATGGGGTTTTAATAGAATAACAAACCTACTAAAGTCAAATTTAATGTCCATATACCAAAAGGCTTCCTACTTGCTTGATTGATACCAAAGGGCATTTAGCCCAATGGTATCTTGGGTGTGTAATAGGTGATACCTTCTTTGGAGGTCTGGGGTTTAAATCCTGCAGTTGACACTTTACGTGGATTTAAGAGTAGATTAGGTGTCAGCCAAAAAAAAACTTGCTTGATTGATGAAGTTCAAGAATGGCATTATGATAATAAAATAAGTGAAGAAATGATCCAAGCATAAGGAATGAAACACATAAGGATACACGATCTGATTGATTTGATAATGTTTGGTGATGAAGATTTAAAAGTCATACAACATCATCCTACTAAGTGTGATGAACGAAATGTTGTGAAAGATGAAGCATAGTTTTCCATGAGAACTGTTGCAAGAGTAAAGAACATTAGACTTGATTCAAAAGGAGCTAAGAAATGTCTAGATAAAGCTAATGCAAGAGAAGTTAAGAAGAGCAAGACTATAGGTTTTGCTAAAGCTTTGACCACTAAGTATTAAGACAATTATTTTTGCATTGCAATATCTTAGATGAAGATTGTTGTGTATTTAGACTTTTTTCAAGACCGTATTATCCCACTTACATAATATACTCCTGGGTCCAATACCTGACTAATTGAAAGAAACAGGTAAAGCACAACGCAAGCAAGAGTGTCGGTAGCTTCCAAGGAAAATTGCCTTAAATGAGAAACAAATTTGAGTCCTTAAGTTATCTGTCATCCACTTTAACAACTAAATAACTTCCTTAGAGTTTAGGTATTTAAACTTATTACATGCAAAAACTAGCTTTTATATAGTTTTTAGAGCAGTCTAGTGATGCTTGGAAGTTTAAGTAGGTTGCTAAAAAGCTAGTTCCACCATTATCAGAACTTTTAAACCAAGGCTTTTGTATACATTGGTGAAGCTTTTGAACATGTGTCACTTTAAAACTTTGACATATTTCAATTAAAATACTTTAATCAGATTATTAGTGTTTGTATTGTTATTTTAATTACGATTGGTGTTTCATTCTTCTTCTTCATCTACTTTTTCCTCTTTGATTCGATGCTTTGATTTCATCATGTCAATTGGTTATGAGGAATTATATATCTCACAACTACTTTAAACTTGTTTGTTGTTGATCTAGTGGTGTACAGGACCTTGAATCTCACATGCATGCTTTAATATATTTTTTTCAATGCAATTATTATTTTATACAGGAACAAATTTTATGTTCACTGATTAGATACGACAATTTTCTTTTGTACAATGCATATGAAAGTAGGCATGACATTCTACGGATGTTTGGTAGCATTGGCAATACACATTGGGTTTGGAGAACTTGTCCAATGCATTTACGAGGTAAGTATTACCGAGGTGTATGGATGGCATAACTAGTTAGACACAATACAAAAAGACGTAAACACGATAAATTATAGACACGATCACAACATGATAACTATCTACCTTTTATTAAAAACATGTTTAGAAAAAGGTTAAACAATAAGACGTGTTTAAGAACATGATAAAATAACCATTTTTTAATTTAAACAATATAAATAGGTTTAAACATGTTAACATCTGTTTAAACATATTTAAAGATGTCTTGAATATGTTTAAACATGTGGTAGACTGGGTTAAGCATATGTTTAACTAGGTTTAGACAGACTACTACACATCGTTAACGAATTAACATGTTTTAAAGATCGCTAACAAGTTAATAAATGTTTCACTTTTCTAGACACGATTTTAAAAATCATGTCTTAAATGTGTGGACGTGTTTACAAAAGAAACATATTAATCTCAAACATGAAACATGAAACTTCAAGCTATGTCGTGTCGTGTTTACTTGTTCATGTCACAAATAGCCAGTCCTATCGAGATGAACACGAATACCCAATGATTTATGGTTTTGGCTTCACATGATTTAAGGTTTTGGCATATGTACTTTGGTGTCGTTGGTTCATACAAGGACATCAATGTTCTCAATTGATTTCAACTGTTTATTAACTATATGCATGAAACCGCTCCACGATAGCCATTTCAAATTAATGTTTGACAATACAAACATAGTTATTACCTTGCCGATGAGATATACTAGGGTTGTTCAAAAAGTTCGCAGCTCAAAGCTGACCGACGTCGAAGTACCGATCAAATAAGAGTTAATGAGTGTGTTCCTAGCTACCTTAACTAGTAGGGTAAGTAGGGTGTCGAACCACGAAGAGTTTAGGTGGATGGTGTATCGTTATTTGATTTAACCTAATTTAACTAAACAAGAAGTTGTAAAATTGATTGATGGGTGTTTGAACTTTAGTAAGAAACTGATGTTGTAACAAATTAATAATGAAAGCAAATGAATTGTAACTTAATTATGAAAACGAATCACACCCGGGATTTGAATTAGAAGGAAAGTAGGAACCTTTATGATTTAATTGACCAAGACAATCACATAGACATGACTTGTTACTTCTCGTGTGAACGGACATTTGTAAGTGGAAACCCTAATTTTAGTAATTAATTGAAAAAAACCAACTAATGTTAATCCTAGGATACCAATTACCAATATCAATTTGAAAGTGATAATCCAATTGACATTCAATGTTTCACAATTATAAACTGAAAAATGATGAACATGTAATCGAATCAGAAAAGTCAAATCGTTTGATTCAATACCAAAAGCAACATACATACAATTAAAAAGATAGAAACCCACTATTGTTTGTAGTCAATTACAATTGAAATCATAGAAATCCCCAAACCTAACTAACCATTCACCCGGGCATGATTTCAACGGAATTAGCCTTGCATCTTCATTTGGTCGTGTGCTAACATCAATTCGGGAATCTTCGAGATGTTTGGAATGGTTAATTGATGAATTCCTAGGCCTTGCCTAGAACCTCCAAAGAAGATAGCTCGAAACCCTAGGTTCTTGGGCTTAAATAGGTGGCAAAACGGGAAAATCCGCACTTTTAGCTGACCCCGGCGTATGATACGCCTCCCACTGGCGTATCATACGCCAACTATGACTTCTTGAGTGGTTTGGCTCTGTAATACGCCACCAATACGCCATTTTGATACGCCACTTCATGAAAACCTTCATTTTTGGATATTTTGGCCTTCCAAACACCATTCCTTAGCCACCCTTTGATTCTTGGACATCAAACACTCATATTCTTCACCCGAAAACCTGCAAATCATCAAAACACACAAACAATCACCATATTCCATGTATTTAACTCATAATAATGAATCATTACGCACCTAATTCACATGAAATTACCCAAACCATCACATCCCCACATTTGCCCTTTGCTTGCCCCAAGCAAAGCCTCATGCATAATCCAACAATGATTATTCAACTAATGGATTATCCATAACCTCCCCAATAACCAAGAAATTAAAAAATCATGATCAATCCCCTAGACTTACAACGTGCAATAGATTTACATCTATCAAACAATCCACAAGTGCCAACACCCTACACAACTACATTTATTCCATTTCGAATGAATCATTACATGCGTTCACATTTCTTACAATGCACACTCCACTCGGTTTCATATATGGACTAGTAGTTATGAACTAGTATGTTTATGACACTCACTCCTATAGTGAAACACCCTTGGCATAAGCTTGCAAGACAATCAACTCTCCACCACTGATTACTAAGTCATACACAAATCAAGAGGACTTTTTCGGGTTGGCTTTGGCTAGGGTTGGTGTTGTTATATGTGACAATGGGTGAATCCAACTAGATAGTCCAACACCTTGACATAATTACTTGTGCACATGTCTTGTATTGTGCTTGCCTTTCCTTTTATTCTTTCTTTTGCACAATCTTTATTCATTTTATTTCCTTTTCTTTTCTTTTCTTTTTCTTTTTCATATCAAAACGTTAACACTTCCTTTGGATCCGCCACATGGGTTAAAATTTCAAACGGCTAACAAGGCTAATTGTGGCTAAATTCATGGTTTAACAAATGAATATGTATTTGGCTCAACGGGGCAACTAAGGGAATTTGTTGTGCGTAAGTGAAACAAACGACATAGGCTAAAACAATGGGTTTTCCTAATGCCTCTATCATTTTCATGCATATCTTAGGTTGTGGTCTTAAGTTGCATTGATAATGCAAGTTCTACCTTAGGTGTTTAATATAGTCATCACACATCAAAGAAACTGGGCATGTATTATTTCTTGCTCAACATCGGCTCAATTCCTCACGAAAACGGTGGTTAAAGGTTACATGTGACACATCTAACAACTCATTCTCCACTTCCTATCCTTAGTCATGTATTGCTACTAACACTTACGGATTGGTTGTCAAGAATAATTTATTCCGCAACTTAAAAGGTTTATCACAACTTAAGAATTTGCTTCGTTAATTGGTTTGCTCATGTTTTCCCCATTTTGTTTTCAAATCCTGTTTTCATGCACATATCAACTTGCATCGGGACCTTTGAAATTTTTTTGAAAATTACCCAATTTTCCCCCATCCCCACATTTAGTCTTACATTGTCCCCAATGTAATCATGTTTTCCATCACCAGTGTAAGATGAGAGCTATGCATTATTAACCCAATTTCATTCCCCCATTCAAACCAACCCATCACAATAGCAGTTTTCAAGTTTAGTCCTACAACACACCACAGTTTAATTGTTTAATTATCATGAAAAGTTTAAGAGAATGAGCACATGGACCTAATCACATGCGATCAGTGAGTGCTATGGAAGTCATCGTCATATGGTGGTCTAGGCATTGGTGGCCCAAACCTTTAGTTGATTTAACCTAACTTAACTAGACGAGAAATTGTAAAATTGATTAATGGGTGTTTGAACTTTAATAAGAAAGTGATCTTGTAACAATTTAACAATGAAAGCAAATGAATTGTCACTTTATTATGAAAACGAATCACACCCAGGATTTGAATTAGAAGGAAAGTAGGAACCTTTATGATTTAATTGATCAAGACAATCACATAGACATGACTTGTTACTTTTCGGTTGAACGGACATTCATAATTGGAAAACCTAATTTTAGTAATTACTTGATAAAAACCAACTAATGTTAATCTTAGGATAGCAATTACCAATATCAATTTGAGATTAATAATCCAATGGACATTCAATGTTTCACAATTGTAAACTGAAAAATGATGAATATGCAATCAAATCAAAAAAGTCAAATCATTCGATTCAATACGAAAAGCAACATACAAACAATTAGAAATATAGAAACTCACTATTGTTTGTAGTCAATTACAATTGAAATCATACAAATCCCTAAACCTAACTAACCATTCACCCGGGTGTGATTTCAATGGAATTAGCCTTGCATCTTCATTCAGTTGTGTGCTAACATCAATTCGGGAATCTCCGTGGTGTTTGGAATGGTTAATTGATGAATTCCTAAGCCTTGGAAACCCCCTAGAACCTCCAAAAGTCGTCAAAGTCGAAGATAGGTCGAAACCCTAGGTTCTTGGGCTTAAATAGGTGGCAAAACGGGAAAAATCATACACCTCTCTCTGGCGTATGATACGCCAACCTTGATTTTCTGGGTTGTTTGGCTCTGTGATACGCCACCAATACGCCATTTTGGGCACCCGACGTATGATACGCGGGGTTTTGGCGTATCATACGCCAATGCAGACTTCATAGTTGGATTTGTCTCGTCGAGAAACCCAGTTTTCATATATTATGGCTTCCGTAACTCCTTTCCTAGCTCGAGATATGATTATTTCAATTTTGTGACTTTTGCAGGCTGATTCTGGTCCGCCTGTTAACATTTCCATCTAGTTAGCATCTTCGGACATCCTTTTAACATGTTTTACCTGCAATTCACAAACGTATGTCAAAGTACCATTGTTCTATATGAAATGAACATAAAAACGTATCTTTAACCATAACCCTATCAAAAGCTCGCATGAAAAACTCGTTTAAAATAAATCGAACCCGAGCAAAGGTTGGCTCGCCTTGATTTTTAATACACACATATTATATTACACACACAAGCACATACATACATACAATCTAATATATATTATATTAAATTAAATTAATAAATATATTTTTACATATTATATATATACACACACATATTATATTAAACATATATGTGTAAAATAGAGGAAGATGAAAAATTAAGTAAAAATCAACTTGGCTCGTGGCTTGGCTCGATGCTCGAGATTTTTACTATGGCTTGACTCGGCTAGATTACAACACTAAGATGGTATTGTTTTTTTAAGAAACTCTCTGTCTGTGCCATGTAGACCACATGCAGAGGTTGGGGTCTACAACCTATTTATTTTTTAGAACACATTTTATTTAAAACATCTTTTCGCTATCTTTTTGTTGTAAACTTGAATCAACTCATTCTCCCATCTTCTCACCATCTTCTTCTAGGTTAGACATGTTTTACTCATAGGTTCCAATCGTGACTTCGATGAAGCACCGATCCCTTCCCTCCGACTCTGATTCTGATGCCGACTACTCCCTTCCTCATTGTCGCACCCCTCCGCTGAATCTCTCTACATATATGTCAGATCCGAACTCCGACGGTAGTCATTTCGATATGGTTCCTCAACCTGCTAGTTGTTGTATCTTTTTTCAACGAAGCAGAGGAAGAGTTTAGATTCTAGATATCCGGTGTATTAATCATCCCTTGCGAAGGTGTTGGAGAGAAACGATAGCAGTTTCTTGCGATCATCCCTTTCAGTTTAAAAACATTGGTTTATTTAAATTTCAAATTATTTTAGCAAGTTGCAGACATTAAAAAACAAATAGTCTGTTAAAACAGACCACAGAGGTTTTGTCTAGCTCTCCTGCTACAATAATCAGCAGATGTGGTCCACAGACTCCAAACATTTTACCTCTAAGAAAACAAACATCACCTAAGATATACCCTTGTGAGGCCCCCCTCCCGGGTACCCCACAGAGGTTATTTTCATCATAACGCATAGCTCTTAAACTAAAAACTTTCATCAATACGCAACGGAAATTTAAAACATTGTCAAATACAAAATATACTTAAATAAATTTTATCAAAACATTCATGATTGCCAACACCATCGGATCCTCAATCTTGATGCCGAGCTCCATGCCTTCTCTTATCGTAGCTCTAATCTGACATACATGCTAAAATGTCAGCTTACACTGGTGAGTTCAAGTTTTCATAAAACATCATAAACATTTTGGTGAGTTAAAACAACTTTAACATAAATCATCATTTCGTTCACACAAACCATGACATTATCACATAAACATCATAAACATTATCCTCATACAACCACTGTCATCAACATGAACAGTGGGCTTATACCGGCACAAGGCTCCATACCCTGTTATAGTCAGGTTGGCTTTCATACCCTGTTATAGTCAGGTTGACTTTCATAGCCTGTTATAGTCCGACTTTCATACTTACCCAACATAAGTACTGGAGCACCATTCATAAATATCCCATAACAAGTATGGGAACATCGTCCATTCATCATACATGACATACTAGCATCATATCATCATTCATTATATTCACCATAACATTTCATGATAGCATCGTAACGTCATATAGTCATCATGGCATCATAAACATGTCATACTAGCATCATTTCATCATATCTTTATCCTAATAGAATAGGAATCATCATAACACGTTTATGCTAGTATCATTTCATCATATCGTCATAACCTTCTAGCATCATATACATGTCATCATATCATCACATCGTAATGTCATGGCATATACATGTCATGCTAGCATCATAGTCATAACATCGTACTTCCATCCTAGAAACCTAGGATCTTATCATAACATTCTATAACTATCATCATAGTTAACATCATAATGCATGTTATCATACAGTCATCATTATATCATATCATCATAACTCATTTATCATGCATTCATCATACTTGGCATATTCTCATGCATATTTCATCATACATCAAGCACTCATCATCTTAGCATAGGCACATAGTGTCATAATATATCATAAACATATTAACAACATGTATGTCAGCCAAAACATATTAACAACATGTATGTCAGCCAAAACATAAGGAGTTCGGCTAAGAAGACAACGGAGCATGTACTTGATCGTCTGCCAAACACTTCCGTAGGTGTGACATGTGGAAGGTAGGATGAATTACGTTCAGCTCCTCTGGTAGGTCCAGTCGGTACATGACTTTCCCACTCTTGACTTTATCTGAAATGGTCCGATATATTTCGGACTCAGCTTCCCTCTCTTTCGGAATCGAATGATCCCCTTCCATGGTGATACCTTTAACAACACTTGGTCGTCAACATCGAACTTGATTGGTCTTCGGCGCTTGTCAGCGTAGGATTTCTGGCGATCTTGTGCTGCCTTCATTCGTGCTTTTATCACTCGTAGCTTTTCTGCCATATCAATCACGGTAGCCTTGTTTCCCATTTCCTTCTGTCCCACTTCACCCCAACATACCGGGGTTCTACATCGTCTTCCGTATAACGCCTCATATGGGGGCATTCCGATACTAGAGTGGTAGCTGCTATTGTACGAAAACTCCACCAATGGCAAATGATCATCCTATCTTCCTCCAAAATAGATAATGCACGCCCTAAGCATATCCTCAAATGTTTGGATAGTCCTTTCAGACTGTCCATCTGTCTAGGGGTGATAGGCGGTACTAATGTTCAGTCTTGTTCCCACAGCACCATGAAAGTGCTTCAAGAATCTGGAAGTAAACCTCATATCTCGATCTGACACAATGGAGATAGGAACTCCATGTAGGGTCACAATCTCTTTCACGAACAACTCAGGCAGCCTTTCGGACGTATACGTTTCCTTGATCGGGAGGAAGTGTGCACTCTTCGTCAATCGGTCCACAATCACCCATTTGGTATCATGTCGTTTAGTTGTCCTCGGTACCTTGGTGATGAAATCCATGGTGATGTGTTCCCATTTCCATTCCGATACTTCAAGAGGTTGCACATATCCGTAGGGCTTCTGATGTTCGGCCTTCACTTGCCCACAAGTAAGGCACTTGTTCACATACTGCATCATATTAAACTTCATACCCGGCCACCAATATTCCTTTCGAAGATCTTGATACATCTTTGTCGCACCAGGATGCACCGAGTAATGTGATTTGTGGGCCTCATCTAATATTCTTGCCCGAATGTCCCCATTTCTTGGCACCCACATACGACCGAATCGTACTTTCACACCGTAGTCCTTGTCTTCCAAGTTCTTGACTTGTTCGAAGACACGTTCAAAACCCACATTCTCTTCTATCAGTCCTTCCTGTTGCGCCTGCTTGAGCTCGTTTAGAAAGCCTGGCATTATAACCAAACTATACGATTTTACTCGTATGGCAGGATGATCAATCTTGCGACTCAAAGCATGTGCCACCACACTGGCCTTTCCCAGGTGATATAAAATATCACAGTCATAATCCTTTAGCAGCTCAAGCCATCGTCTCTGCCTCATGTTCAAATCCTTTTGCTCGAAGAAGAAATTCAAGCTCTTATGGTCGGTATAGATGGTACTTTTTACTCCATACAGATAGTGCCTCCATATTTTCAATGCAAACACCAATGCAGCGAGTTCGAGATCGTGAGTCAGGTAGTTAGCCTCATGAAACTTTAACTGGCGCGAAGCATAGGCTATCACCCTTCCTCTTTGCGTCAGTACACATCCCAACCCTAGTCGCGATGCATCAGCATACACAACAAAATCATCATTTCCATCCGGTAGTGCTAAAATAGGAGCTTGGGTAAGTTTCTCCTTTAACACTGAAAACACGTGCTCTTGGTTTGTACCCCATTCTTACTTTGCATCTTTCTTCGTGAGCCTCGATAGTGGCATTGCTATCTTGGAGAAATCTTGAATAAATCTCCGATAGTAGCGGCCAAACCAAGAAAACTGTGTACTTCTGTCGGTGACTTTGGAGGTCTCCATTTCATAACCGTTTCCACTTTAGCTGGGTCCACCATAATGCCTTCTGGGTTCACCACGTGACCCAGAAACTGTACCTCCCGTAACTAGAAGGCGCATTTGGAGAACTTTGCATAAAGTTTCTCTTTCCTCAGGATCTCCAATACCTCACGTACATGGCAAGCATGGTCTCCCTCGTTCTTTGAGTAAATCAAAATATCATCAATAAACACAATCACCGATCGATCCAACATCGGTCGATATACCCTGTTCATCAAATCCATGAATGCGGAAGGAGCATTCGTCAATCCAAATGACATAGCGAGAAACTCGTAGTGTCCATAACGTGTTCGGAATGCAGTATTTGGAATATCCTGCTCTCGAACTTTCAACTTATGGTAACCGAATCGGAGATATATCTTGGAGAACCAACTTGCACCTTGCAATTGATCGAACAAGTCATCAATTCTAGGTAGAGGATACCTGTTCTTTACGGTCAACTTATTCAGTTCCCTGTAGTCTATGCACATTCGCATGCTACCATCTTTCTTCTTAACAAACAGTACTGGTGTTCCCCACGGAGAGACACTCGGTCGTATAAAACCTTTGTCAATGATTTCTTGTAGTTGGGCCGTCATCTCTTTCATCTCGGTAGGAGCCAAACGATAAGGTGTTTTGGCAATAGGTTGTGCCCCCTGCACTAAGTCGATTTGGAACTCAATTTCTCGTTCCGGTGGTAATCCAGGCAATTCCTCAGGGAATACATCGGGGAAATTACGCACAACAGGTACATCATCAATCGTCCTCATATCCATACGTTCCTCAATCATGTAGGCCAAGTAGGCTACACACCCTCGCCTCATCATCACATCAGCCTTGATCATCGAAATGATCTTCGGCACGTAAATCGCTTTATCACCATAGACCGTTACCGGACTCCCATCCACTGCTCGTAAACATATCATCTTGCGTCGGCATATGATGCTAACATCATATTTGGCTAACCAATCCATTCCCAAAACTACATCGAACCCTCCTAAGGTTATGAGAAACAATCGTACCGGGAACTTATGACCTTCTATCTCAACATAACAATTATCTATAGCCTCAGTCACCCTGGTCATCTTACCAATAGCAGCCTCTACGTCAAGTACCCGATCTATTTGCTTAACCTTCCCCGATAACCCATCACAGAAAGTAGAAGATACAAAACTCATACTGGCACCAGAATCAAACAATACAGAAGCAAGAATATTGTTGATAGAAAAGGTACCTGTGACCACATCAGGGTCCTCGATTGCATCATCCTTTGTCATCGTGGAGGCTCGGGCTTTAGCCTTCTGCTTCTCTGTCACTTTCTCTTCTTTCTTACCATAGCCTGAAGCATCGGCCTGTGGTTGTCTGCAATCCTTGGACAGATGCCGAAACCCATTGCAGTTGAAACACCTGGTGGCACTCGGGCAATTGCTGGAAAAGTGCCCCATCTTTCCGCATAGAAAAAATAGGTTAGTGCCCACCAAGCACTGTCCGGTGTGGGCTTTACCACATTTGTTACATCGGTTCACTTCCTCGCGCTTCACCTTCTTGCTAGAGAACTTTCGTTGGTCTGTTCGACCCCTTTTAGTCCCGGAGGACTCTTTTACCTTTGTTTCCTCTTTGGCTTGTTCAGCTGACATAACATCATCCCACACTATTCCACTGAGCTCAACAGTGGAATCAAAAGTCTTTGGGGCGTTTGCTTTAACGTGAATTCTGACCTTTGGAGGCAGACACTCCATGTAAAGCTTCACCCTTCGCTCTTCAGTAGTGACCAAATGAGGCACTAGCCTCACCATCTCATTAAATCTGGATGTGTAGTGCCTGTGATTCAGGCTTCCAACTTTTAGCACCAAAAATTCCCTTTCAACTTTATCCAGCTCTTTCTTGGGATAGAACTGTTTAGTGACCAGCTCTTTGAGGTCTTCCTAAGTCATCTTTTCCATATCAGCAGTAGTCTTGGATTTCTTGATGGTGTTCCACCAGTGAAGTGCCTCCTCGACAAAGGAGTGAGCTGCAAACTTGACAGCTTGAGAGCCTCCATCGTAGATATCCAGTGGCCACATCATTTTTCTTGCCATCAAAGTTCGGTGGGTTGCATCCTTTGATGGACTTGTAATCACAACCCTTCATCAGACTTCGGTTGGAGTCACCGCTCTTCGTTTTGACGATCACAACTTCCTCGTCTTCTTTAGTGCTTTCTTTGGTTCCCTCAGAATTTTCCTTCAACGCATCTTTCAAAGCTTTAGCGATCATTGCCGGTAACTTCTCATCCATGATCTTGTAGACCTCATCAGAAATAGCCTTTATCACGACAGGCTCCAGTGTGAATTCTGGTTCTTCTACCGATCGTTCACTGGTCTCTTCCTCCTCGTTGACGGGTTCTTTAGTCTCGACATGCTGCTCCTCAGTATTCTGTACCGGTTTCCGTGGCCTACCTTTTTTTCCAGCCATCTTAACTATCTACAGGATGCAACAATTGATGAGTCAGTACAGGAATCAGTTTAATACAGAATAAGTGTTGTAAATCGTTAATGACATTGATCAGGTGTTATTAACCATTTACCCAACTCATAGGCTCTAAACGTTTCCTATCCCATCTCCTCAATGTGCATGACATTAACTACCTTTCTAGCCTTGCGTCTATTTCTTAGCTCATACATAAACATTCAGCTCGTGGCATCATTTCATTCGTGGTTGGCAATCCGCATCAATTAAACCCATTCTTAGTTTAAGTCTTATCATTTGGGATGCCAAGATCTCTCAAACCATGGCTCTGATACCAACTTGTGAGGCCCCGATCCCGGGTACCCCATAGAGGTTGTTTTCATCTTAACGCATAGCTCTTAAACTAAAATCTTTCATCAATACGCAGCGGAAATTTAAAACATTGTCAAATACAAAATATACTTAAATAAATTGTATCAAAACATTCATGATTGCCAACACCACCGGATCCTCAATCTTGATAACATAAATCATCATTTCGTTCACATAAACCATGACCTATTCACATAAAAATCATAAACATCATCCTCATACAACCACTGTCATCAACATGAACAGTGGGCTTATGCCGACACAAGGCTCCATACTCTGTTATAGTCAGGTTGACTATCATACCCTGTTATAGTTAGGTTGACTCTCATACCCTGTTATAGTCATGTTGACTCTCATACCCTGTTATAGTCAGGTTGACTCTCATACCCTGATATAGTTAGGTTGACTTTCATACCATGTTATAGTCAAGTTGACTTTCATACTTACCCAGCACAAGTACTGGCGCATCATTCATACATATCCCGTAACAAGTATGGGAACATCGTCCATTCATCATACATGACATACTAGCATCATATCATCATTCATTATATTCACCATAACATTTCATGATAGCATCGTAACGTCATATAGTCATCATGGCATCATAAACATGTCATACTAGCATCATTTCATCATATCTTTATCCTAATAGAATAGGAATCATCATAACACGTTTATGCTAGTATCATTTCATCATATCGTCATAACCTTCTAGCATCATATACATGTCATCATATCATCACATCGTAATGTCATTGCATATACATGTCATGCTAGCATCATAGTCATAACATCGTACTTCCATCCTAGCAACCTAGGATCTTATCATAACATTCTATAACTATCATCATAGTTAACATCATAATGCATGTTATCATACAGTCATCATTATATCATATCATCATAACTCATTTATCATGCATTCATCATACTTGGCATATTCTCATGCATATTTCATCATACATCAAGCGCTCATCATCTTAGCATAGGCACATAGTGTCATAATATATCATAAACATATTAACAACATGTATGTCAGCCCAAAACATAAGTACAAGTATAGTGTTGAATTAGGGCATCTAGAACTCACCTGACAGTAGCTCGTTGTCTTCTAAGCCGAACTCCTTAGCTGAGACTTAAGAACCTACATCAGTGCATCGTCTCGTTACATTCCATTCTCAGAGTTAGGATTTATTCTAAGTCCTCATAGCCTACTAGCCCCCTCATAATACAAGTTCTCTAAACTGTATAAGTATTCGAGTATGTGGTTCAAGAAGTACTCAGTATCAAAACTCTATAGAGTTCACGAAACACCCACAGTACTCGAAATCCATGAGTACACGAATCCTAGTTTAAGGTTCTCGAAGCATTGTTCTTGAATCCGTAGTTCACGAACTACGGTTCACGAATCAGGGTTCTCGAAATAAGGTTTTACTATCTAAGCATGATTTCGAGTACTCCCTTCGTGTATATTTTCGTGTACTCATCTTTCTATCATAAAACATCTCAGGAATTCATCTAAGACTTGGGGAAACTAGTTCTAGGTTCCTTATGTCGTTACCAACTCGTTGAAACCACAAAGTCCCGAACTTTATACATAAGTTCACTTTCGTATAAAAATCCTAACTTTTTAGTGTAGAACGCTTAATTGATGCTAGATGATCACTTACGTAGATTCCCGTGTGTTTCCTCCATCGTTTGGTCGATCAAAACTCTTTTCTTGAAGTTCTCAAAATCTTCTTCGTGTACGAGAGAGAGAGAGAGCGTGCTTCCAGCCAAAGGTGTGCACATTTTTCAAGATACTCATATATATAGGCAGTGTTCATGAACCTGGTACCCGAAATCGGGTCATTTTCGAGTACTGATTTTCGAGAACTTAGGGTTCTTGAAATATAATTCGAATACTCAAATTCGTGAACTTAACTTGTTTATTTTTCGTTTGTTTTCCTACAAGTAAATTAGCCGTTACACATATGTAAATTCAAATAACTTGTATTAGGAAATTTGGGGTGTTACAACCTTTCTTGGACAACTTTTGTAATTTGAAAATATGTCGGACGAGTTTTATTGACTTGAAATCTAAATAGGCTATAATTAAACGATTGGCACGTGCAATGAAGCGTTATAAGTTAAGAAACGTGGCCTACATATATTAATATTACACAATTAGATCTTAAAAAAATAAAGAAAATGACATATCACCCGTATACATTCGGGATCTTTTTGTCGATCGAGTTGATGATGACGTCACTTCAAAGTTGTGGGATCAAGACAAATTTTATGTTAAATTTGATCTTACGAATCAAGCGGCATCAAACTTGGACATTACGTTTTTAGATTATGTGTAATTTAGTATTTTTAATTATTTAAAATTTTATTTTTAATTTTTCTATTTCAACTTTATTTTTTAATTAATTTATATTTTTGCTTTAATACATTTTTAATTTTGTTTTTGTTAATGAAACTGCATATTTAATTTTTTTCAAAAAGTAAAATGTGGCTTACGGTTTCACATCTTATGTTTTGAATACTTTAGAGTAATATACCACAATAGTATTGTGCTCCATCCACCCTGAATATTGATTTGGCGAATGGAAAATTAACTAACCATTTTGATGCTAACTCAACTTTTTATTTTTGGTTCCTAACAAGGATAAAAGTCGTGGCTCTTTAAATTTTTATTTTTGATTTAACATGGAATTAAATTTTTTTATTGAACGAACAATGAATATGTTTTAAGCCCGGTCACGTGTGAAGGAGGGACTACGCCAAGGATTGGCATTGAGTATGTTCTTTTTTGCGGTTATTTTAGAAGAGTTGTTGATGTCTATTCAAGAAGAGATTCCAGAGTACATGCTTTCTTCTCGAATATATTCCATAGTACATGCTTTTTATGGATGATATAGTGTTAAATGGTAGAAAAGAAAGAGGGATTGAATTTGTGGTTAGAAGAGTGGTGAGCGGCCTTAGAGTTTAAAGGCATGCGCATCAGTAAGTCAAAAATAAAGTATCTCTATTGTAACTTTAGTGAGACTCACTAGGAGATTAAGGACGACCATGTGACTATTGGAGGCTAGGTGGTGTCATAAACATATTAAGGACGACCATGTATCTCTAAAAGATAGACGATCCATGATGTACGAAACCGATTGTTGGCTAATCAAGAAGATTCAAGCACAAAAGTTGGAGACGACAGATATAAGGATGTTGAGATGGTAGTGTGTTTTTGAAATATATCTATGTACATGTTAACAAAAATCTATTATACTTAATAAATCAAAATAATTGGGGACAATTAATAAATACACAACTTTATTAAATACTAATAATAATAATATCAAAAACATATATTACATAATAGTATTAATTATTAAATATTAGTTATATTATATATACCTATTATAATTAAAAAGGATTTCTTAATATAATAAAAAATATTTTATATAAAAAGCACACTTTTAAATAATCAAATTACTATAAAATATGAAAATTTTCCAATAATTTATAACTCATAATATCATTTTATAATTTATAAGTCATTATTATTAACTATTTATTTTTTTCGTTATCAACTTGTATACTAATAGATAACATCCTTTAATTTTGTAAAAAATGACATTTTTATAAAAACAACTTTTTTAAAATGAAATGTTTAAAAATCAACCTTGAAGAAGGAATTATTTTAAAATACAATATTATTATTTTATTTTATATGTATTGCTAATCATATCTTAAATCAAAAAATCATTTACAGTTTTTAAATTTATATTATTGAATACTTATTAATTTTTATTCAAACCGTGTAATACATAAGATACTAACCTAGTGAAGGAATAAAAAAATGGAACTATGAGCCGGGGTATCTTCTAATGCAACCTCTCTACCATATTTTTTTGACAGGAGTGAGGTTTGTTTTCATCTTTCCTTCCTCCAACCCCACTCAAAAATAAATTTATTGGGTATGTTTGTTTGTTTTTCTAACCATCATCTCCTACTAATTAATAATAAATTTTTATAACTTTTCATTAATCAACTTATCTAATCAACTTATAATGACATTTCAACAAGTTAACTAAAAACTATCATTTTCTAAGTGATAGACTTATTAGGGATATTATTCTTTGAACTGTACAAGAGACGTTGCTCCTTGAACACAGCTAAAGGTGTTCATATCTTGAAACCACTTATCATATAGGCTTTCACTTAGAGTTGTAATTGAGCCGAGCCAAACTCAAGATCAAGCTTGAAAATTTTTGACTTGAGTTGAGTTTGTTTGAAATTTTTTTGAGCCAAAAGTTCAAGCATGGGTTAGGCTTGTGAAAAATCTCAAGCCATTAGACAACTTGTTTTTCTACTTACACACATGACACACACACACACATTAATGTGAAAAACACGACCAGGTCACCAACAGTAAACAATCGCGGATTTTATCTTCGTTTGACCAAACTTTCCCAACCAAATGAATCTATGAGGATGAAAACAAATTTGATAATTTTAAACAATAAAAAACACCGAATTTTTAGCATGGAAAACTTTTTAAAACGAGAGTAAAAACCACGGGACTACTAGAGTCGCCTTAAATCCACTATCACCAAAATTAAAGCAATACAAAGTCTTCTCTAGGTATACTAGAGGCATACAAAAATCATCATTAACATCAAGTATATGGAAAACAAATCGAACACAAAGAAAAAGAGAGGAAATAACCACAAAAATGCAGCTGGGAACAAGTGCTCCAAAACCTGACTTTGGGAGCTGATTAAACGAAACCCAACGTTGGATAAACTCGCTTGGATGCGGTGAAGCTTCTGCCAAAAAATCAGAATGATCCAACAGTTGAAAATTCGAGAAATTGATGAAGACAACAGCTGGGTTTGAAAGTGACGGGAATTATATTTTCTTTTCTTCTTCCCTTTTTTCTTCTACAACTTTTAGCTCTCTATAAAACAGTAACATAAACCACTCTTGTCTTTTTATCTTATTTTACAAAAATGTGCTAAAGCTTTCTCGTAGCCAAACAAAGTAAGCCCAACATATATTACGTATACATACACACACTCACACATACATACACACACACACTCACACACACACATACATATATACACACACACACACACACTCACACATACATTCATACATGCATACATACACTCACACACACATACATACGTACGTACGTATGTATATACATGTCACAACCCACGTCTCATGCGGAATTCACGGCGCGTGACTATGTGTTCATATACCAATGTTGGAGAATAACCCATGATTAACTATGTTTCATAGATTTAAGTTCATTTAAACAAACATAACACACATATCATACAACAAGTTTGCCACAAGATGACTATTATACAATACGATGTTTTTGTTTTCTTTCGAGGTCATTACTATTTCTGATGCTGATCCTGACCTAGATTGTTTTGTTGACGCTCCTGGCTACCTGAAACATGTAGATAAAAGTCAACTACAAGTAGTTGAATGAGATCATAGGTTTTGTTGATTCAAAATGATTGGTCAACCAATGATTTCCATGATTTAGTAAGCATAAGTGATCAAACAGGTACTTTGAAACTGAATCTAATTGAGCATGCAAACATCAAACCTAATGATAAATGATCTTGTGTTCTTGTGATGGCGTCCAACCCAAAGTTGGATCTCTTATGATAATGATATTTGTTTTCCTGCATATGATCATACCAGTACTACCAAGGGATTTATTACAAGCTATTGATATTTACATACGAACGTTCTCAAACAGCATCCACATAACCAAAGTTCCCAAGTGATCCGCTTGTTTTAATGATTTGATAAAAGATTTACTTGATAAATGTTTACCATGATTTCCTTGATGACAATAATATATGCTTTTAAAAATGGTTAATAAGATATGTTTTGAAAATGGATCAACATGTTTCACCTCGAGTTTTGGTACACGTTTAAAAAGATAAGGGGGCTATGATCTCACAGTTATATGCTACTGATGATAATGATCTTGATGTTCAGCTGATGGGAAATCCTATATGGTTCCTACAACAATTTATGAATCATGATTGGATTTTAGAACATTTGTTCAATGATTTCTTGATCATTTTTGTTTTCTTGGTGTGGATTTGGAGTTATGAAAGAAATATAAATTGTTGTAATGTCGAGGGTTTCAAGAAATTTTGGCATTACAACGGCTTACGCTCGTTTATATTTTGTAAAAATATTTGGGAAGTATTTTGGCTTACAAAAGTACAAAAAATCTCTTTTCAGGATTTAAAACAGACAGAGTTTCAACTTGTAAAATTGTAAATGGTATATTTTCAAGTATAAAAATGGACAGAGTTTCGTCTTAAAATGTATGTTTTTCATAATATAATCGAGCAGAACCTCTGCATGATAATTATTTTTAGAAAATAATTTGAAAAGAACATTTATATGTAATATATATAAGGATTTTGTAAGCAAGATTTTTAAATAAAATACAAAATAGAATAAACTAGCTCGTTACCTCAAACGATTTTGAGTTGCGTTTCAACTAAACGAGCCTTGGATGGTGTGTTTAAGGAGACCCGATAGACACCGAGCACGATTAGGAGTTTAAGCTGGTATATTGGCAGAGTAGCTGTAACGACCCGTTTTTTTTAAATAATAATGAAATATATAAATATATATGAGTGTGGATAAGTGATCAAAAAAAAAAATTAAATAACAATAAAATAAAGTCAACACATATATATGTGGTGGATAACATTAAAAATATATATATATATATATATATGTATATATACACATACGTGGATACATGGAAACTACAAAAAAGGAAAAAAAAATCTATGTATATATGTATGCATGATGTAATAATTCTAGAAGGAAGAAAAAAATACTAAAAAGGGGGGGGGTGTTCGGCAGAAGCCTGAAGAGAGAAAAAAAAGAAAGAAAGAAAGAAAGAAAGAAGAAGAGAGAAAGGAAGAAAAGAAAGAAGAAGAAAAGAGAAGAGGGGAAGGTCCGAGTGACGATCCATCACATCGAGTGTGGATTAACAGGTACCATAGTATGTTGAATGCTAAGTACCGGGAGTTTCTCATACCATCAAAGTTTGAAACTTTGTCTGAATTGATTGATTGCGCTCGTGAGCGTGAATTGCAGTTAAAAAGACAAGAAGATCGTGGGGAGAAACGAAAAATGGAGAAGGAAGTGGGATCCTCTAAAAAGGGGAAATTTGTTAGTCCACCGAAAAAGTTTGGTTCTTTGGGAGAAGCTAAACATTGTTTAACTTGTGGAAAGAAACATGCCGGGGAATGTTATTTTAAATCAGTTGTGTGTTATAAATGTGGCAAGCCGGGGCATCTTGCCTCTCAATGTGTCAGCACACTCAATCTGTGCTACAACTGTTACAAACCGGGGCATCGACGAAGTGAATGCCCAGAGTTAAAAGGGGCAGGTCAAGGAGGTATGAGTAGTGGGTCTTTTAAGGCTCAAGGTAGTGGAAAGAAGGTTGAAATACCCCCACCAAAGGGTAGAGCCTTCAAAATTACGGCGGAAGAGGCTAAAGTCACTTCAGACGTGGTGACAGGTACTTTTCATATAAATTCCTTGCCTGCGTATATATTGTTTGATTCTGGAGCTAGTCGCTCTTTTATATCTGTGAAATTTGTGAATCATGATTCGTTTGTACTAGCTAAGCTACCTTGTCCATTAAAGGTAGAAATAGCTGACTCTAAGAGTTTCTTAGTGTATGACATCTATCATAGATGTAAACTCACTATCGATGGTGAGGATTATGAGGTTGATTTGATTCCAATGATCTTGGGAGAATTTGATGTTGTGATTGGGATGGATTGGTTGTCTAAATATGGAGCTAACATTGTATGTAACCGAAAGGTTATTCAATTAATATCTCCGAGTGGTTATGAAGTATGTATTCAGGGAGAGAAACGAGGTGGAACCATATTGTGTTCCTTAGCTAAAGCTATGAATTACATGAACTAGGGGGTCAGTTATTCTTAGCTTATGTTATTGATGTAAGAAATGAGGTAAAGGAACTTAATGACGTTCCAGTAGTCAGGGATTTTCCTTATGTATTTCCGAATGATTTACCGGGAATTCCTGGTGATAGAGATGTTGAGTTTAAAATTGATCTCATTCCTAGGGCTAAGCCCATAGCTAAAGCATCATATCGGTTGGCACCATCTGAATGGAAAGAATTGATGACATAGTTGCAAGATCTTTTGGATAAAGGCTTTATCCGTCCGAGTATCTCCCCGTGGGGTGCACCAATTCTTTTTGTTAAAAATAAAGACGGAAGCCTTAGAATGTGTATTGATTATAGAGAGTTGAACAAAGTAACTGTGAAAAACCGATATCCTCTACCTCGAATTGATGACCTTTTTGATCAGTTGCAAGGAGCGTCGTGGTTTTCTAAAATCGATCTTCGCTCGGGTTATCATCAACTCAAGGTTAAAGAGGAAGATATTCCCAAGACCGCTTTCCGTACTCGATACGGACATTATGAATTTCTGGTGATGTCGTTTGGGTTGACGAATGCACCGGCTGCGTTCATGGATTTGATGAACCGGGTGTGTCGTCCAATGTTGGATCGATCTGTCATTGTCTTTATCGATGACATCCTTATTTATTCTAAAAATGAGGGTGATCACGCTTGTCATTTGCGTGAAGTCCTTGAAACTTTACGAAAGGAGAAATTATATGCCAAATTTTCTAAATGCGCATTTTGGTTGCGTGAAGTCCAGTTTTTGGGACATGTGGTGTGTGCTGATGGCATACTTGTTGATCCTTCGAAAGTTCAAGCGGTGATGAAATGGAGTTCTCCTAAAACTCCAACTGAAATTAGAAGTTTTCTTGGTCTAGCCGGTTACTATCGGCAATTTATACAGGATTTTGCAAGAATTGCATCTCCTTTGACTAAACTGACAAGAAAGGATGTGAAATTTGTTTGGGGTGTTGATCAAGAAAAAGCTTTTAATGAACTCAAGTTAACTCAGGCACCGGTATTAACTCTACCAGATGGACCTGATGATTTTGTGGTGTATTTTGATGCATCTTATCTTGGACTTGGTTGTGTCCTTATGCAAAGGGGTAAAGTGATTGCCTATGCGTCGAGGCAACTGAAAGTTCATGAAGTAAACTATCCTACTCATGATCTAGAATTAGCAGCGGTGGTGTTTGCCTTAAAAATCTGGAGGCATTACTTGTATGGTGTGAAATGCACAATTTACACTAATCACAAGAGCCTGAAATATTTCTTTACACAGAAGGAATTAAATATGAGGCAAAGACGTTGGATAGAACTACTCAAGGATTATGATTGTGAAATCCTTTATCATCCAGGTAAAGCCAATGTGGTGGCGGATGCCTTGAGTAGGAAAGAGGAACATGAACCCATTCGGGTTACAGCAATGAAGATTGTGATTTCCTCTGATTTGGTGGATCAAATTAAAGAAGCTCAAGTTGAAGCTTTGAAAGAAGAAAACTGGAAACGAGACCGAATAAAGGGGCAAGCTCATAACTTGGATGAAGATAGTCGTGGTTTAAAAACAAGATGGGGTAGGGTGTGGATACCTCCCACTTGTTCTTTGAAAACTGATCTATGGAGGAAGCTCATAAATCAAAATACTCAATTCATCCGGGGGCCACTAAAATGTATCGAGACCTTCGGGTAAATTACTGGTGGCCAGGTATGAAGCGAGATATTGTTAAATATGTTGAAAAATGTTTAACTTGTTTACAAGTTAAGGCTGAGCATCAAAAGCCTTATGGCAAATTACAGCCCTTGGAGATTCCTATGTGGAAATGGGAACATATCACAATGGACCTAATTACTAAACTCCCGAAAACCCGAAAGGGGTATGATGCGATTTGGGTCATTGTGGATCAGTTGACTAAAAGTGCTCATTTTATTCCTATTCGTGAATCATATTCTTCCGAGAAGATGGCTGAAGTGTATGTGAAAGAAATAGTGTCGCGTCACGGGATACCAGTGACGATTGTGTCCGATCGAGACACACGGTTCACTTCTCATTTCTGGAGGAATTTTCAAAAGGAATTGGGCACAAAACTGTTGTTGAACACGGCGTATCATCCTCAGACTGATGGTCAGAGTGAACGAACCATTCAGACGCTGGAGGATATGCTACGAGCGTGTATCATTGATTTTGGAGGTAGTTGGGATGACTATCTACCTCTAGCGGAATTTTCGTATAACAACAGTTATCATTCTGGATTGAGAATGCCCCCATATGAAATGTTATATGGAAGGCGATGTCGTACTCCTGTTTGCTGGGGAGAAGTTGGACCGCGAGAGCTGGAAAATAAAGAAATACTGAAGGTTACAAATCAGCGAATTGATCAGATTCGAGCTCACTTGAAGGCGGCACAAGACCGTCAAAAGTCGTATGCAGATAAACGAAGACGGCCGATTGAATTTCAAGTGGGGGACTTTGTATTGTTAAAGGTTTCCCCTTGGAAGGGTGTGATTCGTTTTCGTAAGCGAGGGAAATTAAGTCCGCGGTTCATCGGACCATTCAGGATTATAGCTCGGATACGTAATGTTGCTTATCGACTTGAGCTACCAGAGGAACTGAGTGGTATACATGATACTTTTCATGTATCATATATGAGAAAATGTCTAGCTGATGAATCGGCTTATGTGCCACTAGAAGACTTGGAAATTGATGACAAGTTGGACTATGTGGAAAAGCCGATAGCTATATTAGACCGAAAAGTCAAACAACTCAGAAACAAGTCCTTGAACCAAGTGAAGGTTCAATGGAAAAATAGAAGAGGATCTGACGCAACGTGGGAGTCAGAAGAGGAAATGAGGAAATTTTATCCTTTTCTTTTTGATGAGTAACCGGTTTCGAGGACGAAACCTTTGTAAGTAGGTGAGATTTGTAACGACCCGTTTTTTTAAAATAATAATGAAATATATAAATATATATGAGTGTGGATAAGTGATGAAAAAAAAATTAAATAACAATAAAATAAAGTCAACACATATATATGTGGTGGATAACATTAAAAATATATATATATATATATATATATGTATATATACACATACGTGGATACATGGAAACCACAGAAAAGGAAAAAAAATCTATGTATATATGTATGCATGATGTAAGAATTCTAGAAGGAAGAAAAAAAAAACTAAAAGGGGGGGTGTTCGACACAAGCCAGAAGAGAGAAAAAAAAGAAAGAAAGAAAGAAAGAAGAAGAGAGAAAGAAAGAAAGAAAGAAGAAGAAGAAAAGAGAAGAGGGGAAGGTCCGAGTGACGATCCATCACATCGAGTTTCAATCACGAGTCAAGGTTGTGAATCACTCGAGGTAATCACGTTTTCTCACCTTTGAATCATCATTGAAGGATTTGATGGGATTATTAACCAGGGTTCTAGAATCGTGACATTGGGTTGAGTTTTGAGCATTATATGATGATTAGAAACAGAGAATTTGATGTTTTAACTGTGAAATTTTGATTTTGATCCGTTATAATGCCCGTTTGTTATGAAACTCATATTATTGAGTATGATTATTAGTGGGGTGATTACAGAGCAGTTGTGATAGTTTTGGATCATTCTTTAGAATGATAAATTAACGTGTAAAGTTGAAAGTTAATGATTTTAGCGTAAAACGATGTTGTGATTTTTTAAATATGATAAAGAACATGTGTAGATTAATTTCTAAACATAGGTTATTGATAAAAGCCTTAACGAGGTTTTGATTGAAAATAAAGAATGAAACAGGTTAAATGAATTAGATTATATAAATAACACAAGTTGTGTGTTCATGTTGTTAAATCCTGTTATATGTAAATATATAATTGGAAGAGGAGGTGAATCTAGTTCTAGAAGGCCTGAAAAAGAGTTGGTGATTTTTGATAACTCTTCAAATTAAGGTAAGTTACCTAATTGATTGAACTTGTAGTTAAAGGACTGGGTGAGTCCACACTACAAGTAATTATGCATTTAGCATATATATATGATTCGTTGATTTGGTTGATATGAATATAAATGATTGTGGTCATTGCAGTTGCATGATTCACAAGGTGTGTGAACATGTGGTGATCTACGAATGTGTAGATGTTAAGTTGGTAATATGCATGTTTTGATTCACAAAGTGTGAACATAAGACTTTCTATTCCAATGTAATTGATTCACAAGGTGTGTGAACAAATGGTGGATTGGAAATGTGCATGCTATGATTCACAAGGTGTGTGAACATAAGACTTGCAATTCCAATATAATTGGTTCACAAGGTGTGTGAACAAATGGTGGATTGGAAATGTGCATGCTATGATTCACAGGGCGTGTGAACATAAGACTTGCAATTCCAATGTAATTGATTCACAAGGTGTGTGAACAAAAGATGACCTACAAGAGTGTGGGCATTCAAAATTTAAGAGTCAAACCGTTTAATTTTGACTTTTGAGATATATGACGCACAACTGGAGTTTTGTGTGCGCATATATGTGTTATATTAAATTATAATGATTGTGTATGAATTGGAGGTATTGAAGTTTTGGTTGAAAACGAACCGTTAGTAAATCGTTTTGTATGTGGTTAAATGTTGTCAGCAACATTTTATTTGAAACCTCATTAGTGTATCCATATGATGTTATGGAATACACTGGGTGGAATAGTGAGGTAATCTTACTTAGTTCTAACGAACTAATGGTGAATTTAAATGTGGTGCTTACAGGTACAAAAGAGTAGGGTGAGCGGTGATGGTGATCAGGAATTGAACATGGAGGCTCGTATGGTGATTTAATCTTTAAATAATCGAACTTGGGTGAAGCTTTAGTGTAATAAATGTTTTGTGAAGTTTGTAAACATACTTAAACTTGTTTAACAGGTGTTGGTAATAGTATGTTTAAAGTTTTGTAAAACACAAAAGTTTGTTTTTACTGGGACCTAAACTTAAATTATTAAATATTGGTGAAAATGTCCAGGAGGGACATGAAAGTGACTGGGGTGTCACAATAGCGATGTGGAAAAAGTAGAAAATCGATCGAACAAACGTCGTAAAAATGAGCTATTTATAGGAACTGACTCGCGAATCGATAGAATGACATCGCGACACCTCATGGGATATGTGGCGACTTATTAGGACACGTGGCACTGCTCTAGGACACGTTCCATAGCCTCTTGACACGTGTCATAGCCCCTAGACACGTATCTTCGTTCCTCGCAGGTAACGTCTGGAACTTGTTTTCGCGATTCCGGGGGCATACGAACTCCGTTTTGCATGCCGTTTTCGCGCATGTTCATGATTTTCCAAGATATTTCCAATTATTATAAATTCAAGGTCTGAAGATTTAAAATTATTTGAGCTCTTATAATGCTACTGTTTAGTTTTACGTATTTTGAGATTGGAGCCTCGTTTTGAAATTCCACTTACACACATTTTCTCTATTTTCGAGTCCTGAATATGAATATGGAATCCATTTGTCACCTATATGGATGAGTGTTAAGTGACGGATGTTTGACTATGAGGTTATGAAGTTATATTATAATGCGGTCTTTCTTGTTGATTGTCTGAAGTCAAATATGATAGTTGTTACAATACATACATACATACAGTGGCGGACCTAGAAAGTTTTTATATGGGTGTCGGAATTTTTTTTGAGTAGTTATTTGTCGCTAAATATTTTTTTGACCAATTAGAATTGGGTCAGGTCGGATCACCCAAAAAATAATAATAAATTTAGTTACAAATACATAATAAAAACACGTCAAATAATCATCTCATAAATTATGATGATATGATAAAATTGATTTTCTTTCTACATGATTCGAAAGAATACTATATAAATTACAAATCAACTAATTTTTTCATCATGCTAATAAGTTTCAACTTTTGAAATTATACAATAATCACTCAATATATAAATTATGGTTGGTCAGATGTAAATGATAAAGGTGTATATAAGTAAGTTATTACTTTAGCATATTTTTAGTAAAGATCCGAACATTATTTCTGAACATCAAATTCAATCAAACGATATACAAATTTGGGTCTTATTACTTTTTTTAAGTATGATATGACTAATTACTTAATTAGGTATTGAGTTAAATTATTAATTACCAAGTGTGTTTAATCACAAGTAATGCATATTGCGTTATTGAGTATTATTTTATTATTTTTGGATTCAAAATGATTTAAACTGGGCTTCATCTGGTTCGTCAAATTTTCATGGGGGTCAGTGACAAAATTTTTGGGGGTCGGTCGAGATCAGATCGTATATACAACATTAAAAATCAAAAATTCATGAGGGTCGGTCGACCCCCATAGACAAGAAGTAGGTACGCCCCTGCACACAAATCAAGTCGAGCCAATAAGTTGAGTCACGAGACGAGCCAATCCTTGCTCAAGCTCGGCTCGTTTAATAGGATTTTTTTCAACAAGCTTCTAGTGAGTCACAAGCTTTTTAAACATTCTCTAACTTCATCCTCGTAAAACCTTATGTGTTAGAAGTTAGAATAATTTTCGTCTAATTATGTATAATTATTTACACATATTTATTGTTTTGTACGAAAAAGTTGTTTGATAGTCTCTTAATGACTTATCAATAGGCTACCTTTGAATTGAACAAATGATGAAATTGTTTGTTTCCCTAATAAAACACATCTGAATTACTCGATCCGTCTCTTAACTATTAAGCTTTAAACATAGTTTGATTGATTTAGACATTGTTTGATAGCTTCTTAATGGTCATTAAGGGACTATCTCTTGTTGGTTCAAAACCTCTTAATGATTAACATATAGCCTTAAGATTAAGAAAAAACATTAAGAGGTAGTATTTTAACCATTCAAACTTAAGCTTACCTCATAAACATTCTAAAAACAAACAACCCCTTACTTAACAATTACCAAATAACCCCAAATAACTCATAAGTAAATTATCAAAATTGATGAAACTTAATTCACTATATATATAAATTAAATTCTAGTTGTTGTTGTTGAGGAAAACTACTTCACCCACAAACACTTCTTACCCCCTCCTCCATCACGTACAATGAACGGTCATATAAAAAACATGATAATAAATCACAACAAAATTATGCATTGTAATTTACGGTACTCTATTAGCTATTACCCCCTCCATCAACATTTTGTAACTTATAAATGTACTTAAAAATGATTTTTTTTATCACATTTAACATGTACATTCACGTATTAAAATTATAAATAAAATTAGACTCAATCATTTTTATTAGACAATCCGTGAAGCACACATGTAACTAATCTAATATAAATATAAAAACATAAAATATACATTTAGAAATAATACTTGTTATATATAAAAAATTATAACAATTATATAATTCAACACCCTTTGTGACACACGGGTATTTATACTAGTAATTACTATATAATAATACTAATTATTATCTTATACTAAATAACAAATTATTATTATATAATAATAACTAATTAATAGTTAATAAGTAAATTCTCACGATCAATGTTTTTAAAACCGGACCGGACGTTGAACTGGACGTCTTACTGTTTGGACCGGATGACATAATAAATATATAAAATATTCCAAAATAATTTATAATTATAAACTCATTTAAAAAACATAATTAATGTTTAAAGTAACATGATCATTTTAAAAAATAAAGAGTTTGGTTTTAATATTTCATCATTTGGATTTTAGTTAAAAAAATGAAAACTGGTCTGACCGGTGAACAAGCCGGTTCACTTGAAGCCGGTTCGCACGCTCACTTTGGGTCGGCTGACCCTCCCGTTCCCCATTTGGTCCGGTTGGCAAGCCGGGTCGGTTCTGAAAACACCGATCACAATTGATGAAACTTAAATCATTAAATATGTACATTAAGTTCCAGTGCGTGTTCCTCATGAAAACTGCTTCACCCATCAACACTTCCTTCACCCTGTCATCACGTACAATCAAGGGTCATAGAAAAAACATGATAATAAATCACGGCAAAATTATGCATCGTAATTAACGGTAATCTTTAAGCATTCGAGTCTCCTCGAGAGCAATTAATTTCAGATAAATAGAACCTAAAAAATTGTTAAAAAATTAAAAAGCTGACACAAATTAATTAAAAAAAACGCATCCTTCATAAAAGTTAAAACACACCCCAAATTTATTAATGAAAAAACAAATCTATCTTATAAAAATCTAATCAACCGGTGAGGTCGTCCTCCTTGTGGGTCTCGATGACAACATCACTGGTAGGATAAGCCACACATGTGAGCAAAAACCCATTTTCCAACTGGTCATCGTCAAGAAAGCTCCCATCGGACTGGTCCACCGTGCCGGAGACGATCTTCCCGGCGCATGAGGAGCACGCGCCAGCCCTGCATGAGTAGGGTAGGTCCAAACCAGCTGCTTCCTCGGCTTTGTCAAGGATGAAGGCATCACTCGGGCAATCGAAAACTTTCTTTCCTTCGGGTGTGATGAGGGTGACCTTGTACGTAGCCATCATGGTCACGCCGCCCCGGCTACGGCTGCCGGAGGTGGGTTTGAGGCCGAAGAGGGTTGATGTTTTGAGGGTGGTGGGTTGTTGGCGGTGGAGGAAGGTTGTGGTGGTCAACGCGGTTGCGGTTGCCATTGTGGATATGTGTGAGGATCTTGGATGAAGCTTGTGGAGAGGGTGTGTTATATGGATGAGATATCTGCCACGTGTCAAGATTTTGTGGTGTGTTCTATCATGTTATGAAGGTTGTTCTAAAGTTGTATTGGTTTTTGACATTTATTTATTTTGTTTTGTATATCATTTGTGTTTGTGATCATGGGTGCACTTTTTTACGTGTGATTGTGACCGTTATTTTCGTTGGCACAATTGGTGTAAAACTTTACACAAATTCTAGAATTATCAATCACAATCTAAGTGTTTAAAGTAATGTTTTAAAAACCAGTATTTTAGGTGCATCAGATTTGGCTCAAAAATGGTTTAATCGGTTGAACCGGGCTGTATCGGACGGTTCAACCGGACACACTAATTAACTATATAATTCTATATAAATACAACTTATACTCAAATAAGTTTCCAAAAAGTATACAAATTCATCCAAAAACAATTCAAAACGTACTCAAATTCATCAAAAACCAGGGTTGTAAAAATCGGCCTAGGCGGCCGCCTAGGCGCTAGGCGCCCGGCTTCCTTGTAATTTTTGCGCTAGGCGGTGCCTAGGCGCTAGGCGGTGCCTAGGCGGCCTAGGAGGCCTATTTTTTTTTTTTTTGGTTTTTTTTGGTTTTTTTAGTTTTTTTTGCTTTTTTCGAGTAAAAAGGACCAGATAAATGATTATTCGAGACATTTCTCAACCCCAAATACGTAATATGTCTCTAAAACATCAAATCCAACATCTGAAACGTTGAACCCTGCCACTAAACATCGTAATCCATCCATAAACTCTGAATTTTGTGTTTAAGTTTGTAATTTGAAGTACTTCACTTAGTATGTTTAAGTTTATTTTTTAATATATTTGAAGTATTCTATTATATTATTGATATTAATGTGTGTATATATTAAATATTTGTAAAATTACATATAAAAATTCCAATCCGCCTAGCGTCGATTAATCCCGATTAATCCCTAGGCGGTACCTCGCCGCCCGACTAGCGCCTAGCGACTTCTACAACCATGTCAAAAACGATCTAAAAGTAGTTAAATTCTAATAATTTTTTCATAAATAAAAGTACATAAGAGGATTATGACATTGGCGTGTTAAACGCAACAAGTTCACGATCGCTTAAAAGCCGAAAATCGCTTAAAAACCTAAATTTTGTATTTTTTTGAAACCGGAAATACCGTTTTTACCGTAAAACCGGATTAAACCACCGGTCCAACCGATCGAAGGAACCTGTATAATACCGGAGTATTTCGTACCGGATTAGTTGATGGCATCCGGTTGAACCGGCTGGTTCTAACCGGTTTTTAAAACATTGGTTTAAAGACATATATACATTATTGATGACCTACTAACATTCAAAATCAAATTTATTTGTTCAATCCAAAAAAAAAAGTGATTAATTAAAGAATTAAATGACTTTAAGATGGTTACTCAAGTGTTTAGAGACATGAATACATAATGCATCGTTGATGAACTAGTAACATTTCAAGTCATATTTAGTTAGTCAATCTCAAAATAAAATGATTACTTAGTATTGTAATCTCAACACGTGTTTGAGGGTTCTTTAAACACGTGTAAGGAGTTGCATTCTTCAATCGAGTTCATTTAAAGATGGAGAAGATCATGGATTTAGAGTTATAATGTGTGGGAGAACAAAATGTTCAACATGATGAAGAGTAATTAGTGTTTAAGTAGTAGGCAAAGTAGAAGAAGAGGTGATTGATGAACTAGTTCAGGCTAAACTAATGATTGATGAACCAATATATATTGTTTAATTTAAAGTCGCTAAAGTATCAAAGAAAGAGGAAAAACAAGAGGAAGAAGAAGAATCGATTAACTTGTTGGATTATGATGGGAGTGATGACTTATATGAAGACTTAGATGGTGTAGAGCCTAGTGTCGGTGGTAGTGCTAGTGGTAAACACGATAAGTTGATTTGATGGAGATGATGGCGATCATGATGATGGAAATGGTGGTGATAGTGATGATGGTACTATGACAATACTTGACTCTGAATGTCCAAACACTTTTGTTTCTAAAAAAACTTAGATCTTCCAAAGTCAACATTGAAGAAGAAAAAGTAAGTTAGATCTAATATGTTACTAAATACAATTCAAAAGAAAAGAATGAACCAATTATTCAAAATCTCTATTTCAAAGTTAAAGACTCAAGGAGAAAAATTCTTTGTTGGAAATATGATGCTTGGAGAAGATGGTTTGAAATCAATGAGATAAAGAAAGAATTAAATACTCAAGAATATGGCGAAGTTACATTGTTTATTTTAATGGGACATATGAGAGCCAATAAAGTTGAAGTTTATTAATTCAGATAATAACAAGACTCGAATAGATGATCAAATAAGAATGTAGAATCATGTTCAAGGTTTTCAAACCACAATTTCCATACATATTTAAACGAAAGGATGTGATAGATCTTGTGACTTAGATAGAAGAGGTTTTTCTAAATAACAAACCTAACAAAGTCAAATATCATGCCTAGTCGCCAAATAAGCTTCACTAGTATTTATACTCGTGCGTTGCGGCGTGGGCACCAACAATGTACACTAATTTCACACACATGCATTGTGGCGTGTACATCTACAATTTAATTTTATAAACAAATTTTGAAACTCCATGAGCTATATTTATTTATGCAGTAATTTTCTTCCAAGTTATCAATTGACAATTATCATGTTTGGTCTAAAAAGCATGGGTAAAACTTTTATGTGATAAGGAATGGAACACAGCTTGCTTTGGATAGCAAAGAAAACAGTCATAAGTTCATGTGTTTTAGTTTTCGATTCCAATATTTGAGAATACTTTCAAGAGCCTTTTGATTTCAAAGCATTAATTTTTAAAACTAAACTCAAAAGGACAATGAATTTAAGGTCAATGTTAATATCTTAGTAAATTACTCTGAAATAGAATGAATACAATCTTAATTGAAGTTCAAACTTTCATAAAAATTGAGCATACCTATGATGCAAAATAAAAGCTTTTGCATGAAAATAAACAAATCAAGAAATTATGAAAAATATCAAAACAATGGTGTTTGCATTATTAAATCATGCTTCACTTGTTCAACTTAATGGCGTATAAGCTAAATCTGAATAGTCAAATCTTAATATTTAATAGTCAAAACAAACAATGTTTGATAATAAGCAAGAAGCATAAAACTGCTATTAATAATATGCAGTCATACTTCTACAACCCACAATGAGATGGAATCCAAACCTATATATGAAAACTCACACATCAAAAATATAAACAATTGCATCAGGAAAGCATCTTAATTTGACTTCTTGCCCTTGGTAAATTTGAGATGGTGACCCATTCATTGATTCAAGTAGGAATGTAAGATTTGACCATGGGGATACTATGCAATAGGGCAACTCGTCCTTAATAATGAAAAATCAAATTCCCAGCAACTAACAATCGAAAGAAAACACTCAAGATTCTTGAAGTTATAAAATACCCAACAAAAGAAAAAAAAGAAACACTAAACACCATTAAAACGCATAATCAGCCACAAAATTAAACAAAACAAAATCAATTTTCCACCAAAATGAGAAAACTTACCAAATACCCTAAATTTTGATGGCGGTGGTAGTTCAGTGTTGCTGATGGCAAGGATGGTGAAGTGCGACGCCAATTTCCAATGATGGCGGGTGTGGTCAATGGTGTCATGGTAGCGTTTCGGTGGTGGTGGGGTTTTTGTAGAAGGGAGACGACGTTGTGGCCGGCGGTGTGTTTAAAGCAACGGAATATGGACTGGAAATCACAAGTTTCTGATAAAAAACGAGCAGTTCTGGTAAGATTTGTAATATGGTGTGATGAAGATTTGTAGATGCAGCGGTTAAGAGGTTGAACCGTTGAAAGATGTAAACGGAGTTGATGTTTTTGCGTGGAGGTTGACGCTGTGGGGGTAACCGTTACGTATTACCGGTGACTTTGACGGAGTTGGACGGAAAGACGACGCGTTTATATATATATATATATATATATATATATATAATGCTTGCTTGATTGATGAAATTCAAGGAATGAAATTATGATAATAACAAGTGAAGAAATGATCAATGGAACACATGTTAAGAAGATATGATGGATTTGATAATGTTAGAAGACGAAGATCTTAAATTCCTACAATATCATCATATCAAGTGTGGTGTTGGAAAGTATTGTGAATAATGAATCAATTTAAGAGATTTCAATCAAATTATAAATGCTTTGATGCAACTTCAAATTGCGATTGGTTGATTTGAGATCGGTGTTTCATTCTTTTTTAATATACTATTCATGCTTTGGTTCAATGTTTTGATTTCGTCATGTCAGTTGGTAGTGAGAAATTATATATCTCACAATTAAATGTTTAAATTGATTTGTTGGTGATGCATAGATGTTACGGGACATATAGTCTTCTAGAACCTCACGTGAATGCTTTAATATTTTATATTCAAGAGTGCTCAATGTAGATTAACAATCAGTACATAATGTAGATCATAATGAAGTACATTGACAATATAAGGAAATAAAACTGTCATGCAAATCCACCTATTCAACTACATGAAACTAAAAACAATTATTACTAAATTAAGGCTAAACTAAGTAACTCATTCTCATGAAAGACCAAACACCTTGATCATTATTGCACCCGGTTTAACAATTAATGAGCCAACAATCACCCTCCTAATTGGTCACTAAACGTCTAAACTCTTTCACACCCAATTTCCTCTCATCTCTTCAAACTTCAACTTTGGTAGTGCCTTCGTTAGTATGTCTACGACTTGATCGTCCCCACACATATGTTCAACTACAATAAGCTATTTCTCAATACACTCTCGAATGAAATGGTAGCAAGTAACAATCAAATTATCCACATAAACACCAACAATTAATAACCCATCCTGATCAGTTTGCTTGTACAATGCTTGTTCATAAGAGCACCTATCAGAATTCGTTGTTATTATTATTATTATTATTATTATTATTATTATTATTATTATTATTATTATATGTATGTATGTATATATTTGTATAACTTTAATAATTGGTTGTTTACTAATAAAATGTTTTTATTTTATTATAACCTTTTATAATTTTTTTAAGCTTTAAAGAATTGTAATTCTTTTATAAAAATGAAATTTATAAAACTTAGATTATGTATTGTGATATTATTACTTTATGAATAAAGTAAATATATACATCTATAGATTAAATGTTTCAAGGAATATCCAAAGCTTTTATTTATTATGAATTGAACATGATTACTTAACATTTAATAAACCAAACAACCCATAACTAAATTATCAGAATTGATGAAACTCAAATCATTAAATATATAAATTAAGTTATAGTGCATGTTGATGAGGAAAACTGCTTCATCTTCAAACACTTCTTCACCTCACCATCACGTACAATAAAAAAAAAATGTGAACGCCACCATTATGCGCCCCTCACCGACCGGTGCCATGGCCAACATGAAAGAGGTAAATCGCGTTACCCAGGGAAAATTGGGTAGTGCCAGGCTTTCAACCCTATATCTCTATTATGGATTATCACCCCCTTACCACTAGGCGACCATCACGGAACATAACGTGCAATTAATCAAGGGTCATAAAAAAACATGATAATAAATCACAGAAATTATGCATCGTAATTTACGGTACTCTTATTAGTTGTGGGGTTCACGTACAATCAAGGGTAATAGACAACTTGTTTTTTTCTTTTTGCTTATACACAACACACACATACTTAAAAATCAAGCCAAGCTACAAGCTGAGTCACGAGGCGAGACAACCCTGGCTCAGACTCAGCTCATTTAATCGAGTTTTTTTTTTCGAACAAGCTTCTAGCAAGTCACAAGCTTTTTAAACAAACAAGCTTCTAGCAAGCCACAAATCTATCTTATAAAAATCTAATCAACCGATGAGGTCGTCCTTCTTGTGGGTTTCGATGACAACATCACTGGTAGGATAAGCTACGCATGTGAGCACCCACCCATCTTTCAGCTGGTCATCGTTAAGGAAGCTCCCATTGGACTGGTCCACCGTGCCAGAGACGATCTTCCCGGCTCATGTTGAGCACGTACCAGCCGTGCATGAGTAGGGTAGGTCCAAACCAAATGCTCCGTTTGCTTGGTTAAGAATTTAGGTATCACTCGGGCAAAGGATAAGTTTCTTTCCTATGGGTGTGATGAGGGTGACCCCATACGTAGCCATCATGGTCACTCCGCCCTGGCTGCCGGAGTTGGGTTTGAGGCCGAAGAGGGTTGATGTTTTGCGGGTGGTGGTGGTGGGTTGGTGGCGGTGGAGGAAGGTTGTGGTGGTCAATGCGGTTGCTGCTGCCATTGTGGAGTTGAGGGAGGACTTTGGATTAAGCTTGTGGAGATGGGGTGTTATATAATTGAGATATCTACCATGGATGGTATCTCAAGATTCTTTTAAATGGGATGTCTTGGGTTTTAAATGGGATGTCTTGGGTTCAAAACCCTCCCGCAACGAAATAGGGGTATGAGGGGTCAGGGGTTTTCTCAGTGGGGTTTTCTCCTGTGGTGGTTGTGGTGGCTCATGAGAAGTCCAGACAACTAGACATTGATGACATAGCTTGAAAACAGTAGGTTCACACGATTGATACCTTCGCCATTTAAAAAAAAATATAATTGAGATATCTGCCACGTGTCAGGATATTGTGGTGTATTCTATCATGTTGATAACAATGTTCTAACTTCTATAATTGTGTTAGTTTTGACGTTTATTTTGTTTTGTATACTATTTGTGTTTGTCATCATGGGTGCCTTCTTTTACGTGCGATTGTGACCTTTATTTTGTCGGTAGAATTGTTGTAAAGTTTTGCACAAATTCTAGAATTACCCATCAGAAAATTTGTTACAATAAATTACGGTTTTCGCTTATGCAGTTTAAGTTTTTAACCGTAATTTAATGCAAAACAAAATCTTTTAACAACGAAACCTTTATCATTTAAACAAATAATGTTTTAGCTTGTATGTTTTAATTCTTTTAATTTTTTTCATCAATATCATATAATGTTTTCAGTCATAGGTGGGGACCAAAATCATTAATTGTTTAAACGACATAAGCTTCGTTGTTAGGAAGAGTATGTTTTAAGTTAAACTAGTAATGTTACCCGCGCTCTGCGGCGGGCCGTTATGACTAAAACCCGAACGTTATGAAATGATGATAATCCTCAAAAAAACATATGAGGTTGTGATGAATCGGTAATGCATACAAAAACAAAGATAAAAAACATTATTATGTCTCATTATACCTAACTATGAAGTGAAAAAGAGAAGGAAAAAAAAAACCAAGATCGGGTTTTGAACCTCACACCATGCGTGAAATTCTCCAGCTTTTACTTTCAAGCTAGAATGATGATCATGTTAATCTCATGCATGATAAATACTAATGTTAAGAACCTGTCGGTGGGTTCTCAGCGGGCAAAATGATATCGTAACAGAAAGCCACCTTGCGAGTAGCATCGGGTGGCATGCAAAAACCGCCTGAAAGAATTAAGGTCGGGTGATACAATATGTTTATGGTATTCGTAGAGCGGCTCACGTCGATAACTTTAACGTAGTAAAGTACATAAATGAAACATGTGAAGCTTATTTGACATTAATAGCTTTGTGTAATTAACCCCAACAAATTGTAGATGGCCACATCTGTACCGGGTTTTTTTTTGGAATCTTGGTTCTTGCACTTCCCATGAATTTTTTTTGGAACGTTGACTTAAAGTTCCCAAATCGGAGAAAACAACAAATTTTTCTTTGTATTAGTTAGTATATAAAGACAAAATAGGGGTTACCCCTTTGGCTTTTACGTGAGAGGTCACGGGTTCAAATCCTTTTCAAGGCAAAATATGGGTTCCTTGGAAAGTCAGGGGGTTTTTCGGTGCGGTTTCCTCCTGGGGTGGTGGTGGGGTCTCAACGAAGGTCATGGTAACTAGACCTTGGTGACGTGGCCTGGAAATCAGTTGTTCAAACGCTGAGATCAAATGTCGTTAAAAAAAAGTATATGAAGACAAAAATTAGGCTGACAGCTTTTTGCAATTAAGGCCAGTTCATAATTTTGTATTTTTATTTAATCACGGGTGTGTGAGAAAATAGCTGTTGGCTACGTGTGCTTCTCACCACCGGACATTCGGAATTGAGTTCATAATTTATTTTCTTTGATATGACCAAGTTAATATACCGTGTATTACACGGATTGTATAAAAATATTATATAGTAATAAATAAAAATTTAGTATCTAAAAAACGATTTTTGAATATGATTGAATTAAGTTATTTTTTAACATTTCATTTTTCAAATTGTGTTAAAACTATTTTTTATATATAAATCTTGTTAAACTTCTAGGTTTATTAAAAAATTATTATTAATATAACAATGTATAACTAAAATCATTAGTTATTATATTTAATTTAATTATTTAATATGAAAGAGAATATATAAACATTTAATATGAGCGAGATTGGATAGTATTGTTAGAATGTGACACATGTGAAAAGTGGTTTAAGAATTTGACAAGTGTCATTAGGTGGTTTAAGAAATTGACAAGTGTCATTGTAGTTACTTATTTATTATAGGTAGAAGTTTAGTAGCTACTTATTTATAACCATAAACGTATTTCAAACAGGAACGATATGTGTCACTTGTATTGAATTCTAGTCTTATTTGAGACATTGTACGCAAGGTATATACGGGCAAGTAGAATAGGATTATATTAGAGCCATTAGAAAAAAATATTTCAGGACGAGCCTTGAAACAACTTGTAATGTTGTTGTTTAATAGTTTTGAGGTAATTAGTTAAGTTGTGAGAAACAGTTTCTTACATAAATGTGTAGGGTAAGGTTGCATACATCAGATCCCAAAGAATGAACCAATTATTCAAAATCTCGAGTTCAAAGTTAAAGACTCAAGAAGAAAAATTTTTAGATGGAAATATGATGCTTGTAGGAGATGGTTTGTAATCAATGAGAGAAAGAAAGAATTCAAGACTCAAGAATATGGCGAATTTACATTGTTTACTTTAATGGGACGTATGAGAGCCAAGAAAGTTGAAGTTTATCAATTCAGATAATGACAAGACTCGTGAGTATATTGAATAGATGATCAACAAAGAATGTAGAATCAGGTTCAAGGTTTTCAAACCAGAATTACCATACATATTTAAACGAAAGGATGTGATAGATCTTGTGAATGGGAAAGAAGAGGTTTTTCTAAATAACAAACCTACCAAAATCTAATATCATGCCTAGTTGCCAAATAGGCTTCCTACTTGCTTGATTGATGAAATTCAAGGAATGAAATTATGATAATAAACAAGTGAAGAAGTGATCAATGGAACACATGGATACACGATATGATGAATTTGACAATGTTAGATAATGAAGATCTTAAATTTCTACAATATCATCCTATCAAGTGTGTTGTTGAATATTGTGAATAATGAATCCTATCAGCACTGACACCTCTGCACAATGATGAGATGTTGTACGCCACGTATAGTACTCTACGTGGCGTATAAAGGACAATAATATGAGAGGAACAGTGTGACACCCCGTAATTTCCAGGTCAACTTATGAATTATTTAAATGTTTATTTAAATGCTTTATGTACACGTGACACTAGAATTAGTTTAATTTAGTGTGACACGTGGCACGACAGCACCAACACTGACACACAACAAGATAATTCGTGGAATTATCGGCAAACAACACACACGTGTCAAAACACACGAACGTTGGTGAACGTCAAGCACATTGTGTAGCACAACACTCGAAATCTCACAAAACACTCACACATTGAACTTGGAAGTTCAAACGAGGCCAAACGATAGTTCGGAAGCGTGAAAACGATGACGAACGGATCAAACCCATTAAAAAGGGCTTATTGGGCTCTCCAGGGGCCCATCGCGGTACGCGATGGCTCAACAAGAGGAATTGTCGCGGTACGCGACAGACATCGCAAAGAGTTGACTCCCGGATTTCTTCGCGTAGCGCGAAGCATCTTTCTGGCCTAGTGTCGCGGTACGCGACGGGTGTCAGACGGCAAAATCTTATAAAACCAAGACACCATCGTTGCTAGCCACTCTATATCACCATTTCTCGAGTCCTGACCACTTGTACTCGACATCATCACTTCCTACACCCTTCTTCAACCTCTGGAAACCCTTGGAGACCATTGAAGGCCAACCTTGAAGCTTGGAGGCTTGAGAAAAGGAGTATTGAAGCTTGACTCTCTACATCATCACCTCATTATGGTCGAACACCACCATTCAGAAGCTTGAAGAGGCTGCTAGCATCAACCCCCTGCTGTTCTTGAGTTCCTTGAGGTAGTTCTCATGGCTAAGACACGTTTTTCACACTATTACATACACATACATGTGTAACTCTCACATGCAAGCTCTATCATCACACATGCACGAATTTCTTGAGATTTTAATCTGGGTTTGATGTTAAATCTACTGATAATGATGACCTAGGATGATTAGCAAGCATTTCATGATGATCTATGATGATGTGTTTATGGGAATATTATTATTTGGTTTTAAAATGTTGAAAAAGTGCCATGCATGTAACACCCCAGCCCGACTAGGACTGACATGTCATAACACCCCAGCCCGACTAGGACTGACATGTCATCTTTACAGAGTCAGATCAAAAGCATAATTCCATAAATCCTTAAATATTATGAATTTTAACAACTTACTACCAATATACACAAGAGTTTATCATCTATATTTATTTGTATAAATATCTTTCTATACTCTCGAGCACTCTTCACTATCCCATCTTTTATTGTCTTGATAACCTGGGTACAAGAAGGAAAACACAAAACGTACGCCTGAGCAAAATAATTTTATCTTGCCCAGTGAGCGGATAGAGGAAAATAAAATGGCTTCTTTTATTTTTAGTAAATGTATCGAGTTTTCATAAATCAAAACAGATAAAATAAACAAATAAATTTAAATATTAATATAACCTCAAAGATGTATAAACTTGTGTTTTTAAACCAGAATGTACCCGAAGTCCCAGAAGGTTCATTTAATTTCAAAGGTTAATGCAGGGTAGCTAGCCCATACATCCAGACGCAAATGGAGTGTGGGCAAATCACACCGATCATTCGCCAGATAACAGATATATTAATTTTTAGGATCGATCCATACGCCTCTAGAATGTACAAAATGTACCAGAATGCTCATTGAGCCAGATTGAGACGCCGTGAACTCAACGTACTGTCACGGTAAGTATTACATCATTCTATGCCACAATGATGTACCTGGGGTCAACTCCTCAGGTGGTGACAGACTTGGGTACCGTATTTTAAATAACATAACATATATTCATAACAAAATCTTATATCAAATTAATCTGAACTTATAACTTGAGAGTAATCAAAAATATTTATTCGTAAACTAAAGAAACTTGTGACTTTTAAACATGTAGGTTGTAAACTTGTAAATAAGTAAACTCGTAAACTCGTAAGCATGAAATCCCGTAAACATGCAAACTCATAAACTTATAAACTCATAAACAAGTAACTCACAAACATGTAAATTCACGAGCATATAAAAAATAAATTTCATAAACCATTTTTAGAATATATAAAATATTTTTAAAACACTTATAACTTTAAAACATATTTTTATAATTCAACTTCATACGAAACATAAACATAACAACATAATTTGAAACCAAATAAAACCAGAAAAACAAAACTTAATAAGAAACATTGATAAGAATCAGATGCCCGAAGGCCAGTTGGCACATATCAAAAGAAAGAGATTAGACTATCCGTACCTTAACAGTAGATTAGAATCACTACACAAGCTATTTTCTGAACCCTGTACTGAGTTTATTGTTGAAAGGTATAATTGGTTTTATACATGTCGATATTTTTCTTTGTGTAAATAACATCTTCTTTTTCATGAAGATATATATATGTGTATGTAGGTATGTATGTATGTATTCATGTCAAGTGGAAAGATATTTTTTTTTTCATGCCTATCTTCTTTGCTTACTCACATTCACACGTGCACGTCTCTTGATTTTTTTTTATTATTATTATTACTACTATTATTAAGTTGGCTCAAATTTGTTTAGCTTGTATCCTTCAAAATATCATGTTTTATAAAATTCTAAATATATGGGTAAGATCTTCTCATTTTTCTCTACGTCTCGACCTATGTTTCGTTAAAAACGGATCAGGGTCAAATATAATATATTTTATTATTAATAATGTTATTAAATTTTCAGATATTACAATGCATGTATGATCCATGAGTATGGGGATGATATTGGATGATTATAGATGCTTACTAATGATATTAGGAGATGATTACATGGTTAGATTTGGTTAAAATGGTTAAAAGGATGATTTTTAGTAATCTTTCTATATTTAGTAACTTTTAGTTACAAGATGATTGTTTGGGATGAGTTCATGAACATGCATGTAACTAGATATGTTGCTAGAGTGTTAAGATGATGATTGGAATGCTTAGAATGTGATTTTGATAATGTTTATGGTCATATTTGGCATTGTTACTATTTTTAGTAACTTTTTGGGTCAAGATGATGATGATAAGTGATGAATTTGGCTATGTTAACATGTTTACATGATGATAAGTAGCATAATATAATGATTGGTGATATAAGAATTGGTTTAGAAATGTTAAAATGGTTATTTCTATCCAAAACTAGAAAGTTACTATATTTAGTAACTTTATTTTTACAAAAACCAACTTGTAAACATTTTGCATGATATGAACATGCTACGTGACTTAATATGTTATAACATGATGATTAGTTGCTAAGTTAGATGGTTTCCGATGTTACGTATGCTATAAATGGAAACTTTCCATTTTAGGAAACTTTTATGTGCTAACATGATGAAATCGACCTATGTGAATCCGTATGATGACGTGCTATGTGTTAACATGATCACGTAGGACTAATGAGCATGCTAGAACTATAAAATTGTTATGCTTCGTGAACTTTCCAAAAATGGAAACTTACTATAAATAGTAAGTTGTCCATAAACGCGACTTGCGTGTTTTGCACACGACAAACACTTACACGTTTGCTACACGATTCACAACCGTCACACGGTTCACCAACGGGTCGTTGACTTGACACGGTCAACTCTGGTCAAACACGGTCAAACACGGTCAATGTGGACCAACACAGTCAAACACGGTCAATGTGGACCAACACAGTCAAACACGGTCAATGTGGACCAACATGAGCAAACACGGTCATTGTGGACCAACACGGACAAACATGAACAACCAAGGGTTGTTGGATACAAACACGAGCACTAACACAAACACTAGCACGGTCACATACACGAACTCACGTACGGTGTACGATATAGGTTGCCGGTGACCGACACGTGCTACTACATCAGGAGCTTACGCTTGATTTGCATTTTCATCACTAAGGTGAGTTTACGGCCCCTCTTTACTCTTTTTCAAACGCTTTTAAATAGGGGGAGAATACTAGTTACATCGAGTCAAACATTTATTACTGTACAAACATATTTGGTGTATGCTGGTTTATTGGACAAACATTAAGTGTTGAACTCGTATTAAGCCCTCACAAAGTCTTACCGTTAATGTACGAACAACGTGGTAGATTTGGATGGATCCATTAGGGAATGACTAACCCCACGGGGCACTATGTTGACTGGATGTCATAACCCGTGCAAATTCTGACCTAACTTGCTATGTATACGAGACATAGCGGAGGCAAGGACAAACAAGTCTAGTTCGGTAGTGACGCACTGACACTTTGGGCCTAGGGCTCGGTACTAACATTTGATAAACAGCATGACACACTTTCTTACTATATGTATATCAAAACCTGTGAACTCACCAACCATTGTGTTGACACTTTTCTAACTTGTATTCTCAGGTAATTGACAGGATGATGGACATCCAGGAATGCACATTTAAGGAACCGAGCATAGGGACATTCATGCATTTCTGTTTATGCTTAACTTTTGAAAACAATTACATTCGGTTTATGTATTCAAACATATTTATTTCCGCTGTATAACAATCATTTTCCGCTGCTATGATTTGAAACTATTATTCCGCTGCAAACTATTTTATTCAGTGTATGTGTCAAACTTTGGAATTGTAATCGCATATAGAGTTGTTCTATATGACCTTGAGCTGTGATTCTGGACACGTCACGCCCACGTGGATTGACACCACGAGTGGGAATTTGGGGGTGTGACAGACTGGTATCAGAGCCTTGGTTATAGAGAACTAGGTTTGCATGTAGTAAACTTAGACTATAGCCATTGCTCAACTTAGACACTACACGTAGAACTTGCACACTGATGATGTTATTGTTTATGTTATTACTATTGATTACTAACTTGAGACTTACAGGATGGCCAACAACGACGATACCGGCAGAGGTTCAGACAGACTTCTGACCACGGAGGGTATGGCTGCCCAGAGTCGACGACGGGTCCATGACATAGTGGTACAGGTAGATGCCGAGATGGACAGACGGGCTCGACATGCGGCACGAGCTAGACACTGGGGATGGTTACCCACTATGATACATGAGTGGATCATCGGAGAGAGGGTACGTCCATACCGTTTCCCTGGCGATACCACTCCAGGACACCGACTACCATCACTTGGTGTACCACTGGAGCAGGCCTTCGCAGCCCACGTTGCTTGCACTCGACGGGAGATGTGGAGGAGTGGCGAGCTATCAGAAGAGGTCCGAGTTCTTCGCGAGAAGAATGATCGCCTGGAAAGGCGAAACGATCGACTTGAGGAGCGAAACAATCGCCTAGAGGAGCAGGTGGAGACTTTACGTCTCCAAGTGTCCCAGTTGATGACCCAGCATGGGCAGATGGTCGACATCATGCAGGAGCATGATGGACGTATCACTGAGAACCGAGTCGCCAACGAGGAAACTCAGGCGATGGTTCAAGCTAGCGACGCCATTCTCAATGCATGGGCGGCGCAATTCATTGAGGAGCCGCCAGCCGATGACGGCGAACCACAGTTCGAGGCCGAGGACCTCGAAGAGGAGGATTTTGATGAGGATCCTAATGAGGATCCCGAGGGGGATGATGACGACGGAGACGCTGCCAGTGACATTTCACACGTCTCCATGGACTCGGACTAGAGGACTATTTTATTTTGGTATTTCTTCTTATTTTGGCCTAGACGAGCGGGATGTGCTCGAAGAACTTGTATTGTATTTCCTTTTGAAATTATTGTACTTCAAAAATCTGGCATTAATGAGAATTATGCTTTATTATTATCTATTGTATCATTATGATTGTTGCTAACACAACCTCTGACATGACATCTGACTTGACTCCTAACATGACATTTGCTAACGCTCTAACTCATGCTAACTAACATTCTAACCTTTACATATAGCAACATGTCTGGAAGAGGATCTAACGCTCTCAAACTCAAACGCAAGGCCGAAAAGGCAAGGATCGACATGATGGTCGAACGTAAGTTCAACAAGGTACTCGCGGAGTACGAAGCGAACCGACATGCCAGTGAGACTAGTGGCACTAACAATGGTATTAACTTCTGCCTAACGTGACTAACATAGTATAGGCCGCGTAGACACTAACACGTTACATTGAACTCCGATGCACAGGATCTCATGGGGGCATGGCAAAGGGATGCTCGTTCAAAGCTTTCCTGAGCTGCCACCCACACAAGTTCCAAGGAACTGAGGGAGCAGTGGGACTGCTTCGCTGGATCGAGAAGCTGGAGTCAGTTTTCTCTATGTCTGAGTGCTCGGAGGAAAACCGAGTGAAATATGCTACGGGAACTCTAGAGGGACCGGCCCTCACATGGTGGAACACCCATGTCCAGACTCTCGGACTGGAAACCGCCAACTCTATTCCCTGGGAGAATTTCACAAGGATGCTTCATGAGGAGTATTGCCCTCGTGACGAAATCCGAAAACTGGAAGAGGAATTTTGGGTACACAAGATGGTGGGATCGGAAATCGAGAAGTACTGTACTCGATTTCACGAATTGTGCAAACTATGCCCGGCAATGGTAATGCCGGAGTATAAAAAGATCGAGCAGTTCATAAGTGGACTGCCGGAACAAATTCAAAGCACGGTAACTGCTTCCGACCACACCACCATCCAACCACTGATCAGACTGGCTCATAAACTGACTGACCAAGCGGTAGCACAAGGCAAGCTACCCAAACGAGGCGAGCATGTAAAGCCTCAAAAGAGCCAAAAGAGGAAGTGGGAACCGAGTCAGCGCCAATCTCATCAACCCCAACAACAACAGCGGTCTGCACCAGCAAGAGCCTTTACTGCAACCCAACCCGATGACAAGGGAAAGGGAGTATACCAAGGAAAATATCCACTATGCAACCGTTGTTCATATCACCACTTTGGGCAATGCGAGCGGTATCGTTGCCTGAAGTGCGGTCGACATGGCCACATGGCCAAAGATTGCAGATCAAAGTTTCCTGTCAACAACAACAACCCCAACCACAACCAGAACCGCAACAACAACAATCAAAACACTCCCAGAGGGTGTTATGAATGTGGCAAGCCGGGCCACATGAGGAGGGATTGCCCTCAACTGAAGCCGGAAGAGGAGCGGCCAAAGGACGAGCTTTTGTGATTGGCTCGGGAGAAGCCAAGGACGATCCTAACATCGTGATCGGTATGTTCCTTTTAAATAAAGTCTATGCTAGCATATTATTTGATACCGGTGCCGATAGGAGCTTTATATCTAGTGAGTTTAGCAAATTACTAGATATTACCCCAACACCACTAGACTACAAGTATACTGTAGAGTTAGCCGACGGCAAGCTGATTGAAACACAACACGTCTTTCGAGGATGCGTCATGGTGTTGGCGGATCACGAACTCGAAATCGATTTGATGCCGGTAACTCTCGGAAGCTTCGACGTGGTAGTTGGAATGGACTGGTTATCCGAAAACCAAGCAGAGATCATATGCAACTAGAAGATCGTACGAGTGACGTTGCAGAACGGAGAACAGATCTCGATTCAGGGGGAAAGACGGGGAGTACCTCTGAACATCATGTCATGCATGAAGGCGAACAAGTATCTACAAAAGGGATACACTGCAATACTAGCCCTCATCGCAGAGCAACCGAAGAAGGAGAGGAAGATTGAGGACATCGCTGTAGTCCGCGATTTTCCCGAAGTGTTTCCCGAGGATCTACCTGGACTACCCCCGAAGCGACAAGTCGAATTCCAGATAGACCTCACACCAGGAGCAGCACCGATCGCCAAAGCTCCATACCGACTAGCACCAACTGAGATGCAGGAACTGTCTAACCAGTTGCAGGAGCTGTTAGACAAGGGATTTATCAGATCAAGCTTCTCACCTTGGGGAGCACCGGTCTTGTTCGTAAAGAAGAAAGACGGATCATTCCGTATGTGCATCGACTATAGAGAGCTGAACAAGGTGACGATCAAGAATCAATATCCCTTACCACGAATAGACGATCTGTTTGACCAGTTGCAAGGGTCAAGCTACTATTCAAAGATCGATCTAAGATCGGGTTACCATCAACTAAGGATACAGGAAAACGATATTCCTAAGACTGCCTTCCGAACCCGATACGGACACTACGAATTCTTGGTTATGCCCTTCGGACTGACCAACGCACCAGCTGTATTCATGGATCTCATGAATAGAGTGTGCAAGCCCTATCTTGACAAATTCGTGATAGTGTTCATTGACGACATTCTGATTTACTCGAAGAATCGGGAAGAACATGCTGAGCATTTGAGGCTAGTCTTAGAATATTAAAGAAAGAGCAGCTGTACGCAAGCTTTCAAAATGCGACTTTTGGATTCGCGAAGTCCAATTCTTGGACACGTGGTTAATGAGCAAGGAATACATGTAGACCCAGCTAAGATCGAGGCCATTAAGAACTGGGAAGCACCCAAGACTCCGACTGAGGTGCGACAATTCCTAGGTCTGGCCGGGTACTACCGACGATTCATTGAAGGATTTTCGAAGATTGCCCAATCACTGACATCCCTGACACATAAAGACAAGAAGTTCGATTGGGGAGAAAAACAAGAGGTTGCTTTCAACCTGCTAAAACAGAAACTATGCACTGCACCCATCCTATCCCTACCAGAAGGATGTGACGATTTCGTGGTGTATTGCGACACCTCGAAACAAGGACTCGGTTGTGTGTTGATGCAACGCGAGAAGGTGATAGCATACGCTTCACGACACCTGAAGGTGCATGAGAAGAACTACACAACTCATGACCTTGAGTTAGGAGCTGTGGTATTCGCTTTGAAGATCTGGTGACACTACTTGTACGGCACGAAATGTACAATCTTTACCGATCATAAGAGCCTATAACACATCTTCGACCAGAAGGAGCTGAACATGAGACAACGAAGATGGGTCGAACTCATCGGCGATTATGACTGTGCCATCAAGTACCATCCAGGAAAGGCAAACGTAGTGGCCGACGCGTTGAGCCGAAAGGAAACAACGAAACGCGTGCGTGCCCTACAACTCACGATCCATTCTGAATTGCCGAATCAAATTCGAATCGCACAACAGGAAGCTCTGAAAACTGAGAACCTCACTCTTGAAGCCATGCGTGGCATGGATAAGCAAATAAAGGCAAAAGACGATGGAGCTTATTACTTAATGGATCGGATTTGGATTCCACACCACGAGTGGGAATTTGGGGGTGTGACAGACTGGTATCAAAGCCTCCGGTTACAGAATAAAAGTTAACACAAGAGCCGTAGTGATGGATGAAGCTCACAAGAGCCGGTATTCTGTACACCCGGGCTCTGACAAAATGTACCATGACTTGAAGACAACCTACTGGTGGCCAAACATGAAAGCTGAAATAGCAACTTACGTGAGTAAGTGTTTAACATGCTCAAAGGTCAAGGTTGAGTACCAGAAGCCATCAGGGTTACTTCAGCAACCGGAACTACCAATGTGGAAATGGGAGAAAATTTCTATGGACTTCATAACTAAACTACCTAAGACGGCAAGTGGATGCGATACCATCTGGGTTATCGTAGACCGACTGACGAAGTCTGCCCATTTTCTACCCATCAAGGAGACTGACAAGCTAGACAAACTCACTCGGGTTTATTTGAAGGAAGTGGTCACTCGACATGGAGTGCCAATCTCGATCATATCCGACCGCGACAGTCGATTCACGTCACATTTCTGGAAGTCTTTGCATAAGGCTTTGGGTACGAGGTTGGATATGAGTACCGCTTACCACCCACAGACTGATGGGCAGAGTGAACGCACCATCCAGACATTGGAAGACATGCTTCGGGCATGTGTTATTGACTTGGAAACAACTGGGAGACTCACCTACCGTTAGTTGAGTTCTCATACAACAATAGCTACCACACCAGCATCCAAGCTGCACCATTCGAGGCACTTTACGGGCGTAAGTGTCGATCACCCATCTGCTGGGCGGAAGTTGGGGACAGCCAACTGACCGGCCCAGAGCTTGTACACGAAACGACGGAGAAAATCGTGCAAATACGCAAACGAATGGCAGCAGCTCGGGACAGACAGAAAAGCTATGCTGATAAACGACGCAAACCGTTAGAATTTCAGGTGGGGGACAGAGTGCTACTCAAGGTCTCGCCCTGGAAGGGATTCATACGGTTTGGCAAACAAGGCAAGTTAAACCCTCGTTACATTGGACTTTTCGAGATTACCAAACGAGTAGGCCCTGTGGCCTACGAGCTAAACCTGCCAGACGAGCTGAGCAGTGTGCACAATGTATTTCATATCTCGAATCTCAAGAAGTGTTTGTCTGACGAAACACTTGTTATTCCCCTCGAGGAGATACAAATCGACGAACAATTGAACTTCGTTGAAGAACCGGTGGAAATTATGGACCGGGAAACCAAGAAGCTCAAACTCAGCAAGATCCCAATTGTAAAAGTGCGATGGAATTCGCGACGAGGACCGGAATTCACATGGGAACGTGAGGACCAGATGAAACAAAAGTACCCACACCTGTTCGCGGAACAGACCAACACTGGCAACACAAGTTGAATTTCGGGACGAAATTCTTTCTAACAAGGGGAGGATGTGACACCCCGTAATTTCCAGGTCAGCTTATGAATTATTTAAATGTTTATTTAAATGCTTTATGTACACGTGACACTAGAATTAGTTTAATTTAGTGTGACACGTGGCACGACAGTACCAACACTGACACACAACAAGATAATTCGTGGAATTATCGGCAAACAACACACACGTGTCAAAACACACGAACGTTGGTGAACGTCAAGCACATTGTGTAGCACAACACTCGAAATCTCACAATACACTCACACATTGAACTTGGAAGTTCAAACGAGGCCAAACGATAGTTCGGAAGCGTGAAAACGATGACGAACGGATCAAACCCATTAAAAAGAGCTTATTAGGCTCTCCAGGGGCCCATCGCGGTACGCGATGGCCCAACAAGAGGAATTGTCGCGGTACGCGACAGACATCGCAAAGAGTTGACTCCCGGATTTCTTCGCGTAGCGCGAAGCATCTTTCTGGCCTAGTGTCGCGGTACGCGACGGGTGTCAGACGGCAAAATCTTATAAAACCAAGCACCATCATTGCTAGCCACTCTATATCACCATTTCTCGAGTCCTGACCACTTGTACTCGACATCATCACTTCCTACACCCTTCTTTAACCTCTGGAAACCCTTGGAGACCATTGAAGGCCAACCTTGAAGCTTGGAGGCTTGAGAAAAGGAGTATTGAAGCTTGAATCTCTACATCATCACCTCATTATGGTCGAACACCACCATTCAGAAGCTTGAAGAGGCTGCTAGCATCAACCCCCTGCTGTTCTTGAGTTCCTTGAGGTAGTTCTCATGGCTAAGACACGTTTTTCACACTATTACATACACATACATGTGTAACTCTCACATGCAAGCTCTATCATCACACATGCACGAATTTCTTGAGATTTTAATCTGGGTTTGATGTTAAATCTACTGATAATGATGACCTAGGATGATTAGCAAGCATTTCATGATGATCTATGATGATGTGTTTATGGGAATATCATTATTTGGTTTTAAAATGTTGAAAAAGTGCCATGCATGTATGATCCATGAGTATGGGGATGATATTGGATGATTATAGATGCTTACTAATGATATTAGGAGATGATTACATGGTTAGATTTGGTTAAAATGGTTAAAAGGATGATTTTTAGTAATCTTTCTATATTTAGTAACTTTTTGTTACAAGATGATTGTTTGGGATGAGTTCATGAACATGCATGTAACTAGATATGTTGCTAGAGTGTTAAGATGATGATTGGAATGCTTAGAATGTGATTTTGATAATGTTTATGGTCATATTTGGCATTGTTACTATTTTTAGTAACTTTTTGGGTCAAGATGATGATAAGTGATGAATTTGGCTATGTTAACATGTTTACATGATGATAAGTAGCATAATATAATGATTGGTGATATAAGAATTGGTTTAGAAATGTTAAAATGGTTATTTCTATCCAAAACTAGAAAGTTACTATATTTAGTAACTTTATATTTACAAAAACCAACTCGTAAACATTTTGCATGATATGAACATGCTACGTGACTTAATATGTTATAACATGATGATTAGTTGCTAAGTTAGATGGTTTCCGATGTTACGTATGCTATAAATGGAAACTTTCCATTTTAGAAAACTTTTATGTGCTAACATGATGAAAACGACCTATGTGAATCCGTATGATGACGTGCTATGTGTTAACATGATCACGTAGGACTAATGAGCATGCTAGAACTATAAAATTGTTATGCTTCGTGAACTTTCCAAAAATGGAAACTTACTATAAATAGTAAGTTGTCCATAAACGCGACTTGCGTGTTTTGCACACGACAAACACTTACACGTTTGCTACACGATTCACAACCGTCACACGGTTCACCAACGGGTCGTTGACTTGACACGGTCAACTCTGGTCAAACACGGTCAATGTGGACCAATACAGTCAAACACGGTCAATGTGGACCAACACAGTCAAACACGGTCAATGTGGACCAACACGAGCAAACACGGTCATTGTGGACCAACACGGACAAACATGAACAACCAAGGGTTGTTGGATACAAACACGAGCACTAACACAAACACTAGCACGGTCACATACACGAACTCACGTACGGTGTACGATATAGGTTGCCGGTGACCGACACGTGCTACTACATCAGGAGCTTACGCTTGATTTGCATTTTCATCACTAAGGTGAGTTTACGGCCCCTCTTTACTCTTTTTCAAACGCTTTTAAATAGGGGGAGAATACTAGTTACATCGAGTCAAACATTTATTACTGTACAAACATATTTGGTGTATGCTGGTTTATTGGACAAACATTAAGTGTTGAACTCGTATTAAGCCCTCACAAAGTCTTACCGTTAATGTACGAACAACGTGGTAGATTTGGATGGATCCATTAGGGAATGACTAACCCCACGGGGCACTATGTTGACTGGATGTCATAACCCGTGCAAATTCTGACCTAACTTGCTATGTATACGAGACATAGCGGAGGCAAGGACAAACAAGTCTAGTTCGGTAGTGACGCACTGACACTTTGGGCCTAGGGCTCGGTACTAACATTTGATAAACAACATGACACACTTTCTTACTATATGTATATCAAAACCTGTGAACTCACCAACCATTGTGTTGACACTTTTCTAACTTGTATTCTCAGGTAATTGACAGGATGATGGACATCCAGGAATGCACATTTAAGGAACCGAGCATAGGGACATTCATGCATTTCTGTTTATGCTTAACTTTTGAAAACAATTACATTCGGTTTATGTATTCAAACATATTTATTTCCGCTGTATAACAATCATTTTCCGCTGCTATGATTTGAAACTATTATTCCGCTGCAAACTATTTTATTCAGTGTATGTGTCAAACTTTGGAATTGTAATCGCATATAGAGTTGTTCTATATGACCTTGAGCTGTGATTCTGGACACGTCACGCCCACGTGGACTGACACCACGAGTGGGAATTTGGGGGTGTGACAAACAGTCTAGAGCCTAACATGCTGAAAAAGTTATACTCCACGTAGAGTACTGTACGTGGCGCATAAAGGACAATAATTGGTTTTAGAGTCTGGTGCTTATACTGAAAAGGGCCTTATACTCCATGTATACTGCTATACGACACGTATAAAATTTTGAAATTGAAATGTCGTACAAATAACAGATTAACGTAAGATTCCATAAATTATATATATATCGAACGAATGAACGTTTCGAATTCAATTGCGTTTTTCTTCCTACGAATTCTCTATTTGAATTCTTTCAATTGTTTATTGTATTCACATAATGTCATTTTGGGATGTTAACTTCTTCTTTAGAGACGACAAGATAGAACCGGATTCTGTCGGTCGATCTTATCATGGTGACAGTAGACCTCAAGAGCTGCCTGATTTAAACGAGGAACCCAACTTTCATACATCGCGAATATGATTCCCGATTTAAATGAGGATCCTTGCGTTGAATCATTTTACAATTACGAAAACCAACAAAAATTTGGACGGGAAAGTCAGCCTTCATACAGGCACGAAGAAAATGATGTATATTCAGAACCGCAAAATAGCGGGCATGATTATTTCGACAGGGGCCATCATGATAAAGTGTTTTGGGATACCAATCAGGTATAATTTAGATTGACTTTCGTGTTTTTAACAATAGATATATTTTAAGTCGTGTTATTGTTTTAGGAATTTATGCCTCATGATGAGCTGGTTGCCTGTATGAAAAGCAGAGCAGTTGACAACGGTTATATTGTAGTCACCGCTCGATCTAAAAAGAAAGGAGACGTTGTAAAGAAGGTATGGCTTGTTTGTGATCGTAGTGGCGAACACAAGACCGTTGCGATGTGTAGATGCTCTGGCGGCAAGAAAATTGGTTGTCCATTTAAACTGGTTGGCGTTTATAACGAAAAGCGTCTTGTTTGACAGTTAGAGGTCCGAAATGACGAGCATAACCATGAGGCTGCTCAACATCTAGAGGGGCATCCATTTGTAAAAAGGTTGTCTCAAGACGAACATAAGATGGTGGGACAGCTGACAGAACAACATATGGACCTGCGCAATATTCTGTCAACTATTAAGAAGCAAAACCCTGATAATGTTTCTGTAATCAGGGACATATACAACACCCAACAGAAAATAGAAAATGAAAAGAAAGTAGGTACCACTCCGATGTAGGTTCTGGAAAACCTACTGCATTCTAAGGGCTATGTATATTATACCAGAGAAGATCTTGCAACAAATGTTGTCGAGGAAGTGTTCTTCTGCCATTCGAAGTCGTACACATACTGGCGAGCGTTCCCGCATGTGCTGATAATTGACGCCACATACAAAACGAATATGTACAGAATTCCGTTTGTACAGATTGTTGGTGTGACTTCAACACACCATACGTTTTGTATTGCACATGCGTTTATAACAAAAGAACGTGAAGAGAATTACTTGTGGGTGTTGCAAAAGCTGAAAGAAATGTTAGACAAGTGTATGGAGCCCCGTGTAATAATAACAGACAGTGATCTTGCACTGATGAATGCGTGTAAGCTAGTATTTCCTGACGCATCTAGGTGCTTATGCAGGTGGCACATTAGTGAAAACATTTTTAAACACTGCAAGGCATGTTTTTCTAACAGTGATTGGAATATATTCCGCCATATGTGGACAACATTGTGTGAGTCTTCATCTGAGGACATTTATCAATACAATCATAACAAGCTATACGAACAACTAACTAAAGACAAACGACAGCGTAATTTTTTCCACATACATACATATTTATCAATCTATTATAATAAAAGAAAATAGATTTGATGAGGTGTCAATACCTCCTTAAATCTCTTTTAAATATGGACACATGTCATTATCAAAATTAAACTTCTTTAAATGTAGACACATGTCATAAGCACGTTAAATCTCCTTTAAATATGCACATGTGTTAATTATTTAAATTGTATTATATAATATTAAAAATTAAACTTAAATATCTTACAATTTTTAAAATAAATAGGTTGTATTATTTTTGTTATATTTAAATCTTTTTATAACTAACATGAAATTAAAATCTATACTAACACAAACGGGTACAAAACTTACTTTAGTTAATTTTGTATGTATTTTGTTAATATAATTAAATTTTATAAACTATTAATTTTTAACGCAATTCTATAAATTATATTTTATAATATTTAAAGTTAACATTAAATATCTTAATAATTTTTAAAAATAAATACAATGTATTATTTCCAAAAAGTAGTCTTTTAATGGAGTTTTATTTTTAAAGTGAAGATCCAATCGTTATCAATAATATAATTGTTTTTGAAACAAATAGTTTTTTTCACACGGATAAATATACGTTATTTTATTTAGAGTTAAAACCAAAGATGGTCTCAAACTTTTAATTTTTTGATAAAAACGATAATACAATATGCAATTTATCGTGTGTGTATATATATATATTATAATTACATAAATTTTTGTACCTAAACCATGTAATACATGGATTTATAACCTAGTATAATATATACACTAATTATGTGGTTACGTTTTGTTTCAGGTGTTTTAAATTATTTAACGCAAACATGGTTGAACAATTACAAATAAATTTTTGTATCTGCTTGGACCAACAAAAACCGAAACTTCGGTCATCATACAACCAATAGAGTCGAAAGTCAGCACGCCACCTTAAAGAGATATTTAAAAACACCAAATAGTTCGCTTGCCACACTTGTCGGCATTGTTGACGAAGATGTAAATTCACAAGAGGTGAACATAAACCACGGTTTCGAAACAAGCAAGGTGAAAATTATGAGTAATCACAAAGTAGCGTTGTTTGATTACTTTCGAGGTAAGGTTTCACACAAGGCTCTTGATTTGCTTGTTATTGAAAAAAGCAAGATATAGGTATTGCGGACCGGGAATCATTCATGTAACTGTCAACTTTTCACCAGTTGTGGCTTGATGCGTGCTTGTCGTCTGTTAAAATACGAAAACACAGGTAACGTGATAAATGTCTTTCATTTTTGTTATAGTAAACGTCTTTCATTTGATAAAAATTTTGATAATCAATTTTGTTCCAGATACCAAAATTCCACGTGCCGCTGTAGATATATTCTGGACCAAACTTGATACTCGTCCGTTATTTTTAGATGAAGAAGAAATTAATGTTGAAGAACAGTTAATTACAAGCAGTGAAACAACAAATAATGACACAACCGACCGAAGTGAAAAAAGCATGATGAAGAAAATATTGGCTACAGTTTTTCCCTAGAAAAGTGGTAAGAAACCGCCTGTTGTTTAAACAGACGTTCGTGGACGTCCTAGTTCTAAAGTGCAACAACAAAATAAGCAGGACTCACAACACAGCGAGCGTCATTGATCAATCCAGACATAGTTCTTACACACATTCCAAGGTGAAAAATCAGAATGCCGCACTACAGCGTAGTCGGTCAACATCTTCAAGAGGGAAAGCTAAAGCAAAAAATGATCCTATCCAATTATCACAACAGTATGCTTCATTCCAATTGGTCGTTGAAAACGAAAGTATCTGGAATTTTAACAGATTTAAAATCTTTATACCAGATTTGTTTCACGGCCACATTTCACGCATACAGGACGTAATGCCCGACGGCAACTGCAGATTCCGATATGTTGTCGTGGGTTCAGGTTTTGATGAAAATATGTGGCTCTACGTTCGACAACAACTGCTAGACGAGATGGATACACATAGGGATGCATATCGGTCGATATTTGAAAATATAGAAGAAGGCATGTATAATTTCCTTTATAACAACATTAACTGGCAGCAAGTTCAAGCTGCACCATTCTGACATTGGATGCAAATGCCTTACACCGGGATTCTGATTGCTCAAAGATTTGGTGTGATTGTTCACCTAATAAATATAAAAAGCTCTCAGACATATTTTCCGCTGTGGATAAGCGCGGAGAGTGAAGCTGTCAACCCTCATCAAGTCGTGTCGTTCGTATTTGTACACAACAATCATTTCGTCAACATCATGTTGGAAGGAGATTATCCGATGCCGTCAGTAAATGGGATTTGGAATAAGTATCACACACCAAACGTTTTTTTTTGGGAATATATGTATAGACAACGTATACAACAATTCATAGAAATACGTCGCGGAAAAGGAGAAGTCGATTATATTGATTTATTTTAAATGTAAATGTATTTAAAAACCGATAACAATTATTTATTTTATTTAAACTTAATTTACGTATTTTAATAATTTTTAACAACCCAGCGAAACAGTAGCAACAACCCGATCCATAATTTGAACACGAAGGTAAACGAAATCCTAAAGGTAGAAGTTAGGGTTTAAAATCACAAAACCTCGAGTGTTAAAAGATTCACCTCTTAGTCTTCTGGCTGTATAATACGTGCAACTATTCCTTCAGTCTCATCGTCTTCTATGTCGACATGTTTTGAGAGCCTTTCAATCGGTTCAACGCCGCCGCCTACTACTGTGTCTGGTGGTGCCGTCGTCGTCAAATAATCTAAAATTTTAAAAAAAAAATTAAAAATGTATGTGTCGTACAGGTCCTTACGCCACATACAGGGTGGAATATGGCTATACTACAGGACATACTCCACCCTGTACTCCACATAGGACCCTATACATGGTGTACAAGTCCAATTTTTTTTATTTTTAATAAATTAACTTTTTATTCGTCCGTTTTCACGTGCAGTTATGTCTTCTGGATTAGAGGCAAACGACGGCGGTGACGATCTGCGGGATCATCCGATCCTTCAGTTTCCAGAGGGCTCCACTGCAGCAGGCCGGTGCATGCAGTTCCGCACCATGAAGATTGGCCAACAGAAGGCCGTTGATTGGGAGATCCTTGGAGAGATCGGCGAGCGAGCGCTGAGAGATGGATCGGTGAGGAGACTCCGTGGAGACGGCTCTTCGATATGGCCTTCCAGCCTTCTTACTGGGAGGTCGTCGTGGAGTTCGTCTCCACATTCACCTATCGTCCTAGTGGCATGCTGGAGATAGTGTTCTCCATGCTTCGCCAACGACATGAGATGTCGCTTGTCGAGTTCGCAGTTATTTCTAGCCTCTACTGGGAGCCAGAGACTGTTACCCCGCTGTACACAACGGGGATTACTGAGATTGATGATGCCACCTTGCATGCATGGTGGCCTCATATCGCCGAGGATCCCTTTGTAGGGACCAAGGTGAGAGTCAGTCGCATCCGCGACCCTCTCATTCGTTATATGCACCGGCTGATTGCCACGTCAATTGCTGGACGTGGCAGAGGTCGCGAGTGGTGCACGTTGCAGGATTTGTTTTATTTGTACTGCCTGATCACCGGGCATACATGCCAGCTCACACGCTGCCTTGCCGAGTACTTCGCGACATATTACCACCGGCAACAGCGCGGAGCCATATATGGCAGTGCCTATATCACCATTATAGGCCGAGCCTTGGGTCATCTGCACCAGGACACTCTCGAGGAGCTGTCTGATCCTGTGGATCCAGTCAGACTCGATCGCCGAACGCTCTTCGGTATGAAGATCGTTCTAGATTTTCCTGGTGTAGGTCTTAGGTTCTCCCTAGTAAGGGGAGTGACAAGGGTCCCTCCCCCTACAGATGATGGACGTAGACAGGGGCTTGGGAGTTAGACAGGTAGGCAAGGGTGCTGGTGGTGAGGGGGACCACGATGGTGTGGCTGGTGATGGTGAGGGTGGCGGGGGAGAGGGGGATGGGGTGATGAGGAGGGTGGAGGGGAGGCCAGAGGCCCTCACTACGTCCCGCAGCATCCGCCGCGGAAATACCATACGGTGAGGCTTCCGGCACACCTCAAGGCGATACTGTTGGATCTTTCTGCATGATCCATGGAGCATGATCACATACTGTAGGATCTTTCTACATGATCCATGGAGCACGATCGCATCTTGGCTTGGCAGAGCGAGATACTGCGCTGGATGATGGATCGCAAGATCGAGAGGTTCAGGCAGACTGGTATTGAGCCTCCTCTCCTTCCGCCATCACCTCCCCAACAGGATCCGTAGTTTATTTGTTTTCCTTGTACTGTACAGACACTGTTTATGTATATATTGTGTTTTGTTTTGTTTTGATTGTTTGTTTATTTTTTTTAATTTGTATATACATTGTGTTTGTTTGATTGGTTGCTTATTTTTTTTAATTGTAAAACAAAAATAATATTAAACTAATGAAATTAATACTAAAAATGACAAACGTTAAAAATAATGTTATAAATGTTAAAATTATTAAACGTTAAAAATGTTTAAATTTATAAACTAAATTTATAACATTACAAATTTTATTTCAATTGAAAGTTTGAAAAAAAAATTGTTTTAGTGTTATACGTGTCGTATAGATCCATACTATACGTATAAGAATTCAATGTTGAGATGAGCTAAAAACAAGTCAATTTAATAAAAAAAAACATATACGCCAAGCACAGGTCCCTACGTGGCGTTAAACATAAAATTTCACCCATCACATCTGAGAATTTAAGGTTGCAGGTGTCAGATGTCGTACGCCACGTAGGGATCTGTACGTGGCGTACGACACGCAGAAAAGATGGTTGCAGGTAATGTTGTACGTGGCGTAGAAATCATACGACACATATAGAAAAAGGTGGGGTGTTGAATTATAAAAGTGGGGTGTCAATAACCACTCCCTAAATAAAATGTCGTTGGTGAAGGTTTTCATTGTAGCAGGAACTAGAGGTGTGGATTGGGTTAATCGGGTTGGGTGGTCAGGATTTTCGTTAAAGAATATTAACCCATATGCAACCCGACCCGAATAATGTTTGGGTTAATCGGGTTTGGGTTAGCCGGTTCATGAGTTATTTGGGTCGAGTCAATCAAGTTAGTCGAGTTAATATTTATTTGTTGTTATCTTGATCCAATTTCAAATTGCTACAAATAATTAATGTTTCAAACATATAATTCAATGAAAAATATGTTTGATTAATAACCATAGTCATATGTAGTAAATAATTAATTTATCTGCCTATACTAATAAATAAAGGTTTTAGTATCACATGACATGCTTTTAAAATATCTTAACATTTATTTTTATCATATCTCTCCTATTAAATACATCTAATATCAAATAATAATATTAAATATATTTTTTATACATTTTAAAAATAGAAAAGTTTTTTTTAATAAAATGAAATATAATAATATTAAAACAATCATTTTAATACTTAAAATATTAAATCATACGAAATTGTAATCATATTTTATATTAAAAATCATCTTATATTTTCTAAATTTTCATTGATAATTATTCGTTATATATCTTTATTTAATCCATGTAATATACGGCGTACTAACCTAGAATATATACACACAAACATATGTAAAATAATAATCATCCTTATTCACGTTATTCGTGTTAACCCGAAACCCGATTAATTTTAAAAAAATATACCCGTAACCCGACCCTATTAACAGTTTGGGTTAATCATGTCGACCCGAATAACCCGACTAACATTTTTGACGCAAATAACCTGACCGTATTAAGCTTATTTGGTTTCAGGTGCAAGCGCAGGTTGAATTATTCTCTTTGCAGCATCTTTGACATCTCTAGCATGCTAAAGGGATGGTTTGCTGTTTGTTTCCTATCTCGACAACTTATCTTCAGTAATATAGAAAAAAAAAACCAAAATAAAACTGGGACCGACATGTCGTCGATCACGGGAATGATCGACGATAGCGGCAACGGTGGCAAAAAAACAAAAAAAAAACTTATATTTGGTTGGTTTCTCTCACCTCTCTCTCTATAAAGATGATTATAGTAGTGGGGTTTCAGGTGGTGTTGGTGGCTGTGGGGTGGCCGACGACAGCGGCAATGGTGGCAAGCCTGTTTCGGTCTCAACTAGGACAGAAATAAATTAAGCATTGGGTCAAACTCTTCTTTGGTGTCAAGGTAATCACGATGAATTGTTATTGACTTCAGAAGGCTAAAAGAATGGGGTGGTGATCCGATGGTCGTGATGGGTTTAGGTGGCAACTTAGATAGTAGCACGTGGTACGTGGTGATGGTTGGTTTTCACAACCAAGGGTCATAGAAAACACAAGATAACAAGTCACTACAAAATTATGCATAGTTGACATTAATTAAAAAGAATTAAAAAATTTACGTAAATTAATTAAAAGAAACTGCATCTTCATTAAAGTTTTAAACACACCCCAAATTTATTAATCAAAAAAACAAATTTATCTTACAATAATCTATATCTATATTTATATCTATACTATATTACTATATAATAAAAGAATAACAATATGCCTCGTGGTGTAATTCTAACATATCCACATGTCATTTGTCATGTGGCGTCTTTCTAGACTATCCACATGACATATTTAAGAAACAAATGAATTAATTCTATTTAATACAATTAATTCAAACTTTCAAATTTAAAAGAAAAATAATATTCATTTTCTTTAAATAATATAATCATTTTAAACTTTTCATTTTCAACTAATAATTTCAAAAATTCAAAATTTTAAATCTCATTTGTATTGTCTAAAGAGGTATACAAATATATATAAAATATAATTTTATTTATTTTTAAATTTTAAAAATTTTCTGTTATTTGTGTATTTATTTATTATTATTGGTTGCTTTGTAATACTTATTTTTATACAATCATGTGTAACACAAAGGTGAATAAGCTAGTGAGATCTTCCTCCTTATGGGTTTCGATCGATGACAACATCACTGGTAGGATAAGCCACACATGTGAGCACCCACCCAACTTCCATCTGGACATCTTCAAGGAAGTTCCCATCGGACTGATCCACCGAGCCAGAGACGATCTTCCCGGCGCACGACGAGCACGAACCAGCCCTGCATGAGTAGGGTAGGTCCACACCAACTTCCTCTGCTTGGTCAAGGATGTAGACATCACTCGGGCAATCGATAACATTCTCTCCTTCGGGTGTGATGAGGGTGACCTTGTACGTAGCCATCATGGTCACTCCGCCCCGGCTACGGCTGCCAGAGGTGGGTTTGAGACTGAAGAGGGTTGACGTTTTGCGAGTGGTGGTGCTGGGTTGTAGGCGGTGGAGGAAGGTGGGTTGTTGCTGCTGCCATTGTGGAGAAGATGGTGACTATCGATGAGGCTTGTGGAAATGGTGTGTTATGGGTTAACGGGTATTAATTGTGAGTTTTATGAGACAAATGGTTTAAAATGAGTACTTTAAGAAGTTGTTATGTCATTGCAGGTTCATCGGTGTTAAAAGAAGCATAGATGTAGAAGTTATGAGCGGATGGAACAAAGAACAAGGATGTGCAAGGAAGAAACACGAGAAAAATGAAGAAATGGGGCAGCACTGGGGCGGCGTATGATACGCCCAGGTCTGGCGTATCTTATGTCACAACCCAACTAAAGATGGAACATGTCGGGGTGTGATTTCGATAGTTCATTAGCTAATTGTGTTATTTATACGTTAGAATAATTAAAGCGTTCGTTATTAATGTTAGATCAAACTTTCAGTTAATGCAATTCATCATTACAAACATCCAAAGAAAACCAAACATTACAATTGAAAATCTAATGTTTGCTTAAAATTAAACTAAATTTACTAAGCTTATCATATTTCTTCACTATAGTCTTCACCTAATATGTTACATATGTAAAACAAATTTTTTTGGTATAACTATATGAAATAGTTGGTGAGTATAACATACAATTTAAATAAATGTTTAAAAATAAATTATGCATTACAATTACACTATCTAGAATTAGAATCTAAGCACGTATAAATTATATGTTTGCATAACAGATGAATTCAATAATAATAATGTTTCAAAAAGTGTTAATACCTTTAACTTAGTTAAGACTAATCAAGTCTTAAACTAAATCATGTAAACACAAGTTTGCAATAAATAAATGACTCTCAAACAAGTTTCATTACTAGCATAATAACTAGTATATCAACTATTTTTGAAATTGATAATAGCACAAATATAAATCAAAGAACTTAAACAAAGTAGGCATTCACATAGTAAAGATTCAACTAAACAACAATAAATGTTTTGCATCAAATGGTTTTATTTCTAGATAAGTATGGTTTTTGAATAAAGTATATGTAACATTCCAAAATACTAAAAGTAAAAGATGGTATAATAACCATAAAAACGAAACAATTAAATAACAAAATAAATAAAATACATACATATATATATATATAATATCAATAAACGAAATCGGATGATAAATATGAATTAAGAATGTTTATTGATATAATTATCGTTGATTCAGTTACTTTTAACAAATTGAAGCAAATTATTTAATTATTAATTTATCAAAACATAAATGTGAATTTTATATATAAATAACACTCAACTAATATCACTACCGTGACAACCGATTTGGAAACCAAACTAGAAAATGAACTACGTTGAGCGTTACCGATTACCATGTATAACCGTAAGTAATAAATGTAAGAAGGAGAAAGGTTTTATATTGATTGCCTCATTAGAAACCATTTAAGATTACAAACTAATGAGTTTCTTAGTTCAAATTAACAATAATTATATCGCAAAACCATTCACAAGAACCGATCAAGAATTCTTGGTTGTCTCGAGTACAAAGAAAATCTACAGCAAGCTATTGTATTGCATTTCTGAGTCCATAAGTTTTAATCGGTGATCATCAGCAACTTATAAATCACCCTCACGTCATAAAATCGCCATTGAACCGACTCTACATTGGTGCGGACCTGATTGAAACCGTTGAGAACATCACCGCATAAGAGAAAGTTTTACCATTGTTGCCTTTTCGGTGAGACGCAAGCCATCCACACATCGTGATTGTTCCGATCAGAAAATCGTACACATTCATCGCTACTGTCTCGTCGTGAGATCCGTCTGATTCGACTAGTAAGGTAACAGGTGAACCCGCTTTGTTTATAAGCAAATAGTATCACGTCTGGCTGACTTTGTTAATTCGGTTGAAATCAAACTTTGCATTTTGTCAAATATATAAGAACACACCAGCGATAGTATGGAAAATGTTACTGTGTTCGAGAACCGTTAAATGAAAGAAGAAGACGCCGTATTGTTTACGGTTAAATATGTCTAAACCAAGTTACCAACAAACATGGATGTAAATTCTAGATGAAATAATTTATTCCTTACCAATCATAGGAAACGTGACTGGTTTAGAAATCACATGCAGATCTTTTTGTTTTTGTTTTTATTTTTTTATTTTTTTATTATTTCTCTAAAACTTGATTCTAGCAAAAACATATTAAAAATAAATAAATAAATAAAATAAATAACCAATTTAAGAAGTTGGTAGAATTGTTAAGGAAACGAGAGTGTGGGATAGGGAGATTGTGATTTAGAAACCTTTCAAATGCATTTTGATATTTTGGTTTACAAAATCATGTTCGTTGAAAACCTTTCCGATCAGGACAACAAAAACCACTAACTAATCAACATGAAGCGTTAATAAACGATTTAATAATATAAACCGATTCAACCGGATTAAAGTTAAAAAAGTTTAAATGGTCAGAATCTAATTGATGTCCTATAAGAATCTTAAACCATTTAAATTAATAAAGAATCGATGAAAAATCATAGATTTTGGTGTCATCTGAGAATTGGACAGCTTGCTTGTTATCTGAATTATTTGCAGATTTGATTGCTAAGGCTAGGTACGGATTTCACTTCTTTTCTATCATAGTATATTTTGATTCGCTTGTGGTACGGATTTCTCTTCCTTTATATCATAGTATAAATTATATTTTGTTTCTTCTTGCACGGATTTCATTTCTTTCAACATAGTATTTGCATCGCTTCTTGCTTTTATTTATTGACATTGTTATACATGTGATATTATTAATTAATCGTACTCGTTATCACATGTTCCGATTACGGATAGAAAATTGATTGTGATACATCGTATTATTAGAAATTGCTATCCATTGAACCTATGTTTAGTTCTATTCCGATACCCGAGTAAAGTCTCCTAAAGGAGACCTAATTGTATGCTATTGTATTGTATTGGTGGATTAGTGATGTGGACACCATCCTAATTCACACTAGTGCATTTGGGTCTACGAATCCTATGCACCCCTATTGTATTGTATTGTATTGTATTGGTGAGTTAAAGGTGGGTGCCAACATCTTTACTCACACCTATTGTATTGTATTGTGCTCGATGGGTATCTCTCCACAAGGTGTGGCTTATTTGATTACATGATTGTCTTGATTGCTTTGACTATATTGTTTCCGCTGCACATTGCTATTGTGGTACTGTGTAGTTTTTCTTTTGTTATTCGCATTGACATTACACATCAGTTCATTCTATTGTTTCAGTTTCTCTATTATCAATCTCATCATTATTACTATTGTTCCTTCTGTTACTGAGCATTCTTTGGCTCAGCCGTATTTCCTTTTGTTGTTTTTTTTCTACACGACAGGTACTTCGGGAAATCAAGGAATGTGTGAAGAGAAACCAGAGATTAGGAAATTTGAATAAATAAAAAGAGATGAATAATGTAGTTAGCTAATTGTATTTTTTTTTTGTGTCAAACTATGAATTTATTTTAGATCTGGAATTATGTTTTGTTCTGATATCTGTAAAAGTGACATGTCAGCCTTAATCGGGTTGGGGTGTTACAATTATGGTATCAGAGCTAAGGCTCCTTCCTGTAGAAAACTTAAACAAATTAAAACACGTGAGATTAATGGGTAGACTTTGGGTTAGGATTCAAAAGTTTTGATTAGTCAACACTATTTCCTAAATCGTATAATATGTTTCAGATGTCGTCTGAGAACACGCAAACAGACCCTGCGATCACAGACGCGATCAATCGAGCTTTTAATGAACGACTTCCAGATATAATGGAAACAATTGTGCACCTATTGAATCCTACGAGGAACTTTCCACCACCACCTCCTCCGCTGTATCCACCTCCTCTTATTCCTGATCCTCCACTGTATAATTCAGACGAAATTCATGTGTGGTTGTCAAGATTTCAGAAACAAAAGCCACGGTCTTTTACATCTGCACCTGACCCTATGGATGCATGCAATTGGATTATGCACATTGAGAAAATCTTTGAGGTTCTAGGAGTCGAGGAACAGTTCAAGGTGAGGCTAGCGGCATATAAGCTTGAGGATGACGCACAATCTTGGTGGAAGGGAATCAAGCATGCACAAGGTGGAGATTCTTTTGCAGCCACTCTTACTTGGAACGAATTTAAAGAAATATTTTTATCGCCAATATTTCCCAACCTCGCATCAGGAAAAGTATTATCTTGAGTATGCTACAATAGCTCAGCGAGATGACGAACCAATGATAGAATTCATGGCTCGATTCACACGACTAGCTAGTTTTCTAGGAGAGGCAGCAGGAAACCAAATAGTCCAAGCTAATAAGATCAAGTGGGCTGTATGTGAAAGGTTCAGGAAATTAATTGTAATGAGTAAGTTTAACAATATCACCGAGGTTGCCGATGCAGTTCAGACACTAGAGTTGACAGAGAAGATGATTCCTGCTGTGGATAACAGAAAGAGAGATCGTGATGAAGATGATCAAAACCCTACTCAAAACAAGAAAGCACAATCAAACCGAAATTTTAATCGCCAGACCCAGATGCAACTGTATCAATTATCAAATCAAGGAGGAAACAAGTCTAATGATTTGTCTCTTGCATGTAAACACTGTGGTAAACAACATAAGGGTGAATGTCATTACGTGACGGGTGCGTGTTTTCAGTGTGGAAAAGTAGGGCATTTCGCTAAAGATTGTAAGAATCCGAGGAAGTCGCGTGACGAAAATGCTAGTGGAGCTATTGTGCCTCGTAACACTGGTGGAAGAGTTTTTGCATTAACAACTAATGAGACCAATAATGCTACAAATAATAATCCATGATGAGATTATATTTGAAATAAGATGTCCCCAAAGGCGAATCAATTGTAATTTGTAGCTAAGGGGTTCATTGTTTTAAGTTGTTTTCATGAATTGTTATTGGCTATTTTCTATAAGTTTTACTTACTAGACATATTAAGTTTTTCTAATTTTGTTTGTTTGATGCCTTAGACGTGTATTGTCTTAGAATTATATAAGTTTTTAATCATAGAAGCTTTCTTTTATAAATCTATAGACTTTATTCTAACGGTAAATTTTAATTGCAAGGACATAATTATAGAATGATAGTAATCAGTCACTATGAAATTTCGAGGACGAAATTTTCTTAAGTGGGGTAAAATTATAATAACCATAAAAACGAAACAATTAAATAACAAAATAAATAAAATACATACATATATATATATATATAATATCAATAAACGAAATCGGATGATAAATATGAATTAAGAGTGTTTATTGATATAATTATCGTTGATTCAGTTACTTTTAACAAATTGAAGCAAATTATTTAATTATTAATTTATCAAAACATAAATGTGAATTTTATATATAAATAACACTCAACTAATATCACTACCGTGACAACCGATTTGGAAACCAAACTAGAAAATGAACTACGTTGAGCGTTACCGATTACCATGTATAACCGTAAGTAATAAATGTAAGAAGGAGAAAGGTTTTATATTGATTGCCTCATTAGAAACCATTTAAGATTACAAACTAATGAGTTTCTTAGTTCAAATTAACAATAATTATATCGCAAAACCATTCACAAGAACCGATCAAGAATTCTCGGTTGTCTCGAGTACAAAGAAAATCTACAGCAAGCTATTGTATTGCATTTCTGAGTCCATAAGTTTTAATCAGTGATCATCAGCAACTTATAAATCACCCTCACGTCATAAAATCGCCATTGAACCGACTCTACATTGGTGCGGACCTGATTGAAACCGTTGAGAACATCACCGCATAAGAGAAAGTTTTACCATTGTTGCCTTTTCGGTGAGACGCAAGCCATCCACACATCGTGATTGTTCCGATCAGAAAATCGTACACATTCATCGCTATTGTCTCGTCGTGAGATCCGTCTGATTCGACTAGTAAGGTAACAGGTGAACCCGCTTTGTTTATAAGCAAATAGTATCACGTCTGGCTGACTTTGTTAATTCGGTTGAAATCAAACTTTGCATTTTGTCAAATATATAAGAACACACCAGCGATAGTATGGAAAATGTTACTGTGTTCGAGAACCGTTAAATGAAAGAAGAAGACGCCGTATTGTTTACGGTTAAATATGTCTAAACCAAGTTACCAACAAACATGGATGTAAATTCTAGATGAAATAATTTATTCCTTACCAATCATAGGAAACATGACTGGTTTAGAAATCACATGCAGATCTTTTTGTTTTTGTTTTTATTTTTTTATTTTTTTATTATTTCTCTAAAACTTGATTCTAGCAAAAACATATTAAAAATAAATAAATAAATAAAATAAATAACCAATTTAAGAAGTTGGTAGAATTGTTAAGGAAACGAGAGTGTGGGATAGGGAGATTGTGATTTAGAAACCTTTCAAATGCATTTTGATATTTTGGTTTACAAAATCATGTTCGTTGAAAACCTTTCCGATCAGGACAACAAAAACCACTAACTAATCAACATGAAGCGTTAATAAACGATTTAATAATATAAACCGATTCAACCGGATTAAAGTTAAAAAAGTTTAAATGGCCAGAATCTAATTGATGTCCTATAAGAATCTTAAACCATTTAAATTAATAAAGAATCGATGAAAAATCACAGATTTTGGTGTCATCTGAGAATTGGACAGCTTGCTTGTTATCTGAATTATTTGCAGATTTGATTGCTAAGGCTAGGTACGGATTTCACTTCTTTTCTATCATAGTATATTTTGATTCGCTTGTGGTACGGATTTCTCTTCCTTTATATCATAGTATAAATTATATTTTGTTTCTTCTTGCACGGATTTCATTTCTTTCAACATAGTATTTGCATCGCTTCTTGCTTTTATTTATTGACATTGTTATACATGTGATATTATTAATTAATCGTACTCGTTATCACATGTTCCGATTACGGATAGAAAATTGATTGTGATACATCGTATTATTAGAAATTGCTATCCATTGAACCTATGTTTAGTTCTATTCCGATACCCGAGTAAAGTCTCCTAAAGGAGACCTAATTGTATGCTATTGTATTGTATTGGTGGATTAGTGATGTGGACACCATCCTAATTCACACTAGTGCATTTGGGTCTACGAATCCTATGCACCCCTATTGTATTGTATTGTATTGTATTGTATTGTATTGTATTGTATTGGTGAGTTAAAGGTGGGTGCCAACATCTTTACTCACACCTATTGTATTGTATTGTGCTCGATGGGTATCTCTCCACAAGGTGTGGCTTATTTGATTACATGATTGTCTTGATTGCTTTGACTATATTGTTTCCGCTGCACATTGCTATTGTGGTACTGTGTAGTTTTTCTTTTGTTATTCGCATTGACATTACACATCAGTTCATTCTATTGTTTCAGTTTCTCTATTATCAATCTCATCATTATTACTATTGTTCCTTCTGTTACTGAGCATTCTTTGGCTCAGCCGTATTTCCTTTTGTTGTTTTTTTTCTACACGACAGGTACTTCGGGAAATCAAGGAATGTGTGAAGAGAAACCAGAGATTAGGAAATTTGAATAAATAAAAAGAGATGAATAATGTAGTTAGCTAATTGTATTTTTTTTTGTGTCAAACTATGAATTTATTTTAGATCTGGAATTATGTTTTGTTCTGATATCTGTAAAAGTGACACGTCAGCCTTAATCGGGTTGGGGTGTTACAATTATGGTATCAGAGCTAAGGCTCCTTCCTGTAGAAAACTTAAACAAATTAAAACACGTGAGATTAATGGGTAGACTTTGGGTTAGGATTCAAAAGTTTTGATTAGTCAACACTATTTCCTAAATCGTATAATATGTTTCAGATGTCGTCTGAGAACACGCAAACAGACCCTGCGATCACAGACGCGATCAATCGAGCTTTTAATGAACGACTTCCAGATATAATGGAAACAATTGTGCACCTATTGAATCCTACGAGGAACTTTCCACCACCACCTCCTCCGCTGTATCCACCTCCTCTTATTCCTGATCCTCCACTGTATAATTCAGACGAAATTCATGTGTGGTTGTCAAGATTTCAGAAACAAAAGCCACGGTCTTTTACATCTGCACCTGACCCTATGGATGCATGCAATTGGATTATGCACATTGAGAAAATCTTTGAGGTTCTAGGAGTCGAGGAACAGTTCAAGGTGAGGCTAGCGGCATATAAGCTTGAGGATGACGCACAATCTTGGTGGAGGGGAATCAAGCATGCACAAGGTGGAGATTCTTTTGCAGCCACTCTTACTTGGAACGAATTTAAAGAAATATTTTTATCGCCAATATTTCCCAACCTCGCATCAGGAAAAGTATTATCTTGAGTATGCTACAATAGCTCAGCGAGATGACGAACCAATGATAGAATTCATGGCTCGATTCACACGACTAGCTAGTTTTCTAGGAGAGGCAGCAGGAAACCAAATAGTCCAAGCTAATAAGATCAAGTGGGCTGTATGTGAAAGGTTCAGGAAATTAATTGTAATGAGTAAGTTTAACAATATCACCGAGGTTGCCGATGCAGTTCAGACACTAGAGTTGGCAGAGAAGATGATTCCTGCTGTGGATAACAGAAAGAGAGATCGTGATGAAGATGATCAAAACCCTACTCAAAACAAGAAAGCACAATCAAACCGAAATTTTAATCGCCAGACCCAGATGCAACTGTATCAATTATCAAATCAAGGAGGAAACAAGTCTAATGATTTGTCTCTTGCATGTAAACACTGTGGTAAACAACATAAAGGTGAATGTCATTACGTGACGGGTGCGTGTTTTCAGTGTGGAAAAGTAGGGCATTTCGCTAAAGATTGTAAGAATCCGAGGAAGTCGCGTGACGAAAATGCTAGTGGAGCTATTGTGCCTCGTAACACTGGTGGAAGAGTTTTCGCATTAACAACTAATGAGACCAATAATGCTACAAATAATAATCCATGATGAGATTATATTTGAAATAAGATGTCCCCAAAGGCGAATCAATTGCAATTTGTAGCTAAGGGGTTCATTGTTTTAAGTTGTTTTCATGAATTGTTATTGGCTATTTTCTATAAGTTTTACTTACTAGACATATTAAGTTTTTCTAATTTTGTTTGTTTGATGCCTTAGACGTGTATTGTCTTAGAATTATATAAGTTTTTAATCATAGAAGCTTTCTTTTATAAATCTATAGACTTTATTCTAACGGTAAATTTTAATTGCAAGGACATAATTATAGAATGATAGTAATCAGTCACTATGAAATTTCGAGGACGAAATTTTCTTAAGTGGGGTAAAATTATAATAACCATAAAAACGAAACAATTAAATAACAAAATAAATAAAATACATACATATATATATATAATATCAATAAACGAAATCGGATGATAAATATGAATTAAGAGTGTTTATTGATATAATTATCGTTGATTCAGTTACTTTTAACAAATTGAAGCAAATTATTTAATTATTAATTTATCAAACATAAATGTGAATTTTATATATAAATAACACTCAACTAATATCACTACCGTGACAACCGATTTGGAAACCAAACTAGAAAATGAACTACGTTGAGCGTTACCGATTACCATGTATAACCGTAAGTAATAAATGTAAGAAGGAGAAAGGTTTTATATTGATTGCCTCATTAGAAACCATTTAAGATTACAAACTAATGAGTTTCTTAGTTCAAATTAACAATAATTATATCGCAAAACCATTCACAAGAACCGATCAAGAATTCTCGGTTGTCTCGAGTACAAAGAAAATCTACAGCAAGCTATTGTATTGCATTTCTAAAGGAGACCTAATTGTATGCTATTGTATTGTATTGGTGGATTAGTGATGTGGACACCATCCTAATTCACACTAGTGCATTTGGGTCTACGAATCCTATGCACCCCTATTGTATTGTATTGTATTGTATTGTATTGGTGAGTTAAAGGTGGGTGCCAACATCTTTACTCACACCTATTGTATTGTATTGTGCTCGATGGGTATCTCTCCACAAGGTGTGGTTTATTTGATTACATGATTGTCTTGATTGCTTTGACTATATTGTTTCCGCTGCACATTGTTATTGTGGTACTGTGTAGTTTTTCTTTTGTTATTCGCATTGACATTACACATCAGTTCATTCTATTGTTTCAGTTTCTCTATTATCAATCTCATCATTATTACTATTGTTCCTTCTGTTACTGAGCATTCTTTGGCTCAGCCGTATTTCCTTTTGTTGTTTTTTTTTTCTACACGACAGGTACTTCGGGAAATCAAGGAATGTGTGAAGAGAAACCAGAGATTAGGAAATTTGAATAAATAAAAAGAGATGAATAATGTAGTTAGCTAATTGTATTTTTTTTTGTGTCAAACTATGAATTTATTTTAGATCTGGAATTATGTTTTGTTCTGATATCTGTAAAAGTGACACGTCAGCCTTAATCGGGTTGGGGTGTTACAGATGGAGTACGCATATACTCATCTGAATTGCTTTAGCTAATCTAATAAGCTTGATAGAGTTATAAGTTAAAAGATCATGGACCAAGAGGTCAAACAGCTCAAACATAGCAAAATTCCAATAGTCAAGGTCCGTTGGAATTCAAAACGTGGACCTGATCGAGTTCACATGAGAAAGGGAGGATCAAATGATGATGAAATATCCTCAACTGTTCAAAACAACAACTACAAACACTGAGAAAGCACGTTAAATTTCAGGATGAAATTTACTTCAACAAGGGGATGATGTGATACTTCACACTCCAACACTTTCAGATTTCAAATTGTAAGTACAAACATCTTATACATTTGGTATTATTAATTACAAACATTTGCGCTGAGCACAAACATTGTAGAATTCAAACACTTACAATTGATGTGCTACATTTCATGGTAGTACAAGCATGATTAGGTTCAATTGATTTACTACATTTCAAACACTTACATTTTACGTGTTACATTTCATTGTAGTACAAACATAATTAGTTACAAACATTTTGCTATGTGCGAGGCTACATAGTACTAACATGATTAGTTACAAACATTTTCCTATGTGCGAGGCAACAAAGTACAAACACGGTTAATTACAAACATTTTGCTATGTGCAAGGCTACATAGTACAAACAGTTGCAAACATTTTGCTATGTGCAAGGTTACATAGTACAGTATGATCAAACACGAACAGTTGCATTTATGTGCACGAACTTGTGTGCATGCAAACAGTTACATTGAACGATCACACTTATGTGTGATGTTGCAAACATTGAACTTTTGTATGTGAGTACACACAAGTACAGAGAATGATCAAACATCGCACTAACACGTACATTTTGAACTCATAAGTAGTATCCTAACTACTTCTAACATTTAACAATTTTCGAGATGAAAATTCCTTCAACAAGCGGATGATGTGACATTACGACATTTCCTGGTTAACTTAGTTAACCAAAAGTTAACGGAATCACACGAAATTGTAAAACATCAAACTAAAGGGGCTAAATGTGACGCCCGTCTCCCGGAACCATCATTAAATCGGAATTACAACAGAACACATGGTATAACAGAGATAAGCAGCTGAACTTTTATTAATATAACACAAGTTCCAATACAAGATGCCAGCATGATATAATTTACATCATTATACATATGCCTACATTTCCATCAACTTGCTATTCTTTCTATCACACCTTGCTCTTGCCATGGCTACATGAAGCCTTATCTTTCCCTGATATGCATACTCAAAGGGATCAATTTTCACTGGTGAGTTCTAAGTTTTAATCATACAAGAATTAAGATAACACAACTAGGAAAAGATTTACATGACACTTTTTAATTAATAATAAAGGGAATTCGTAATCATAAAACATGCATACTTTGTGCAGAAAAGTTTCAAACCAATAACTGGTTTACCAGAATCCCAAAACCACTGGGTTACCAAAACCCAATACCAATCCGCCAAGTCCACGGTATGGTTACCACCTGACAAGTCCACAAGGTGGTAGTCCTTATATTGCATTTATAGTAATATCAAGCCACTGTCTAGGGTCACGTTCACCCTTTGCATGCCCGGTCGTCACCAGCCAATTACAGTTAATTGATCAATTAACCCCCCTATACCGACACATATGCCAGGGCTGTTTCCCACCAGAAACATGCAACAAATACATGCACGACGCTTGTTTTTACATATATAGCAAGGACACCGTCGACCACGGTCGACACATTTGTCAAAAACAAAATTTTTAACTCAAACTGCACTATCACTATTTTATAAAACATTTTCCCTGCTCAAACCAGCACTGCAATGCCCAAAACGTTTTCAATGCCTGTTTTAGGACCTTTGTCCAAATCACAATCGTAAAACGTTTAAATCGTCCAACTAGTCTCAACTAGTGGCACACAACCAGAATACATGTCAAAATAGTTTCCCCATGCCCATAAAACTCATCACTTTTATATATCTTTAAAAATCATTCGACTCGTACTATCTCGAGTACAACATCGTTTAGACCAAAAATCATTTGACTTGTTGAACCCCATGGCCAACATCATTATTTTATAAACACTCAATTATACAAACACAGGGTCTCAAACATAGTTTAAATATAACATTGTCAAATACAAACAATTAACAGTATGCATATAAGCCCAAAACATTTTAAAGCATAAAATGGGCATCATAGAACTCACCTGATTGGTCCCGCACGATAAAATTAATCTCGCACACTGATCCTACGTTTTCCCAAGGAATCCTAACAACCTGGATATCCTAGAAAGATCATAAAAATATTCGCATATCCCATAAATCGTAATTCGGGTTTCCTAACGGACAGCACAACGACTATATTAAGATATCTCCAATACGAGTTTTTAACTCTTTATTTTTATCCGGGGTGTTCACCATATCACACGGGCATAACCACATCATATCAGATGGTTTATTTAGTCAATACAACCCCATATATACTTATGAAGATAACCTTAACGTTTAAAACTTAAGCATAAGCTTACCTCGCTATATCCGGACAACCGCTTGTTTAACTGTTTGGCTAGTCCCGATCACTCGTCACGTGCTTCCACACACTCAATTGATGTCAAAGGAGGTTTATGGGGGTATTTATCTTGTGATAATAGGGTTGGAACTCGAAATTGTGTGCGAAAAATGACGCGGTACGAACTATTTATAGGAACCGGCATGCGAATTGAGATAGCCAGACCGAGACACCTCGCCGGACACGTGTCAACTCAATGGGACACGTGGCAGCCACCTTAGACACGTGGCAAGACTAAAAAACGTGGCATGCCACCTAGGACACGTGTCGATGAACGCGCGTAGTGTCTTGAACTTGTTTTCGTGATTCTAGCTTCATACGAACTCCGTTTTACGCACCGTTTTCGCCCACGTTCACGATTTTTAAATACCTTTCTAACAATACCAAGCACTTACCCTAGGAAGATACTGATTATTTGGGCCATTTTATGATTACTATTTAAAACTCGTTTTATCATAACTTTCATTCGGAGCATCGTTTGCCAATTTCGCTTTCCCTCATTATGATCATTATTTTTTTGACTAGATAATGTGATATTTTTAATCCATATACCATTTGCTCGTGTCATGTGATCACTCTGTTATTGTAAAGTAGCCACATGATGAATTTATCATGTAATTATTAAAACACTCTTCATAGAAAAATTGAAACACTTCATTATGTTTAAATTTATTATATATTATGGAAAACCGGTTGTTACACTAAATTTGAACAAAATTAGTCTAGAAACATTAGAATTACAAGCATTTAACTTGTAAATAATGGAAATAATCAATTTTGACTTTTATAAGTCAAAATTCGGCTATATGATCAATTGAATTCGAAATTCACATTTAACCCAAGTGTTAACCGAATTAAATCAGTACTACTCATCACATTGATGATGATTAACCGTTAGTATACATTGTTGATCCATTAATCATCGAATTAAACTCAAAATGACAACCAAAAGTCGAAAACGTAGCCATTCCCTACAAAATCCATATAATTCAATCATAATTCACCAAATTGAACTTCCAGAACCTTTACTCGGAACTCTTAGTATCTTTTTCATCCAACAATTAGAATCCAAAAGCTGTGGATAGAAGAATTGGATCGAGTGTTAGCCGAAACTCAAGCTTCTAGTTGATAGACATCAATTTGAAGTCAATCCAGGTAATTACGAATATCTACAAATTCGGTTTAACATCTTTAAGCAAAGCCTTAACCTAATTTAGCCTATGAACAACGAATTGCAAGGTTTCGAGTTCTAGGGTTCTTCGATTGAAACGGTTTAGGGTTTCTACTCAAATGTGTTTGGAAATCAAATTAAATGGAATCAACAGTTTCTTGATGTTCCATTGAAAGAAAACCCAATTATACTTTCATCTAATCATAACGAATTGTTTGAATTCGGATGTTAGGGTTCATAGAACAAATCTATTTGGGGATTTTGATCTAAATGGAAACGAAATTCAAATTAAACTATACAAGGAGTTTCAGAATTATCTTTTTAATGAAAACCCTCTGTTAAATTCATCAAACAACTACGAATTTTATGATTTTGATTGTTAGAGTTTTTTGGTTTAAACCATTTGGGTTTTTGAAACAAACGAGCATGAAAATCCAATTAAATGGTAATGATAGTTTAGAAATTTGTGTTTAATGAAAACCCTGTGATTTTTCAAATTAACATAAACGAATTATACCAATTCGAATTATGGGTTCTGGAACTCAAGATCGCGACTATGTACAACCGAATACATAGTCTTGAGTTAATTATTTATCGAATTGAAACCATAATGGGACTCGGTTCGATCCCTGGAACAAAACCCCTATGGTTTGAGGTTCAATCGGATTCGAATCGGGGTCCAATTTGATGGCATTTGAATCGGTTAAAAAAGAAGGAGGAACTGAGTGTTTGAAGCTTTATTGGTATACATATTTATAGCATATTATTATACGTGTAAACCATGGGAAGTTTAGTTGTAACCCAACTAAACAGAACCAGAGAGTTTATCGTAGTTACATCGCAGATGATATGGATTATGGTTTAGAATGGAAAAGGATTAGAGTTTGTTAATGGTTGGATTGCTAAACATAGTCAATGACACATGGTCATGGTTTATCGAAATAGCGGTGGGACGGTGTAAGGGAGGTTGCGATCTACCTCTGCATATGCCTTATACATATGCATATTTCGGTCTATCATGGATGTGTCAGTGATATGGTTTAGCGGGTTTTGGATTGGGATTGACAATATTATAATTAATAAAATAATGGGAGTTTTAATAAAAACAATTACGCGATGGTGAGGTTACGAATATAACAAAAACAAGAATATTAGTTCAGAAATATTAACTTGATAAATGTATTCGCGTGGGTGACCATTCACACGAATATAATTATTAAGAATAAAATTCTGAAACGATATTCCATAAATTGTAAATCGAATCAAAATACGGTACGAGCGTTGGATTCGCAAAGGTGACGATCTTTACGAATACGTACGTAAGTATCGCGTTTCGACGAGATAATTAAATAATATATATCGATAATAAAATAAGAAAAATAAATTAAAAACGTTTATTAGGAATCACAACCTAAAACAAATCGGTTTATTTAAATAAATAAATCAACGAAATCGTTTTATGAAAACAAGTTTAATTAAAATCATTTGATTAAAATGAAATATATTTATTTAAATATTTTATGCTTTGAATATGTTTTACGTTAAAAAAAACCGAGCATCTAATATAATTTATCACGATAAAAACGAGACCGGGAAACGCGGTGTTAATACGCGATATAAGGAAGAAGTAGCCTTCTTCTTCCTCATATCACCAATCTCTTTCTCTCTCTAAAAACACACACACCACATCTCTCTCTACCTTCTCTCTACATCTTCTCCTTCAATTCACAACCAATCTAAGAGATCTTGGAACCTAATCGACCGGGTGATCGAGGGGAACAAAAGGATACGAAGAAAACTGAGTTTTATCACGATTTGATGGTAGAGTACTCATTTTACTTTTTGGATTTTTCTCATACATATAGCCGGTTTTATTTATGTGTTTTAAACAAGTTTCATACTTTGAAAACCCTTAAATGCTTGTGCGTGAGTTTATGGAAGCCATGGTTGGTCTTGGATCCGTAGATAGTTGGAGTTGGTGCTGGAAACTATACAGGTTCGCTACAATGGAGCCTGGCCGAACCTCTTGGGGGCTGTCTGTGACACCTCAAAATTTCCAGGTCAGCAATTTCTTTATTTTAACTAATAATATGAATTACTGTTGCATACGTGGCATTAGAATCATTATTAGTTAGTATGACACGTGGCACAACAGACCAAACGCATCGATAATTCAAGGAATTATCGCAAAACACAACGCACGTGTCTTGAATAACGAACGTTGGTGAATTTCACAGACCATAGTTCATTTGCACAACACATAGGTACCAGGGAACCTAAGATAAACGAAATGATGTTCATATGTCTCGAAACAACGATCGTAATCGAGAAATACGCGAAAATCAGCTCGAAACAACAAAATTAGGGTTATTGGGCTTCTCTGGGACCCATCGCGGTACGCGATGGTCCAACAGAAGGCCTTATAGCGGTACGCGACAGGAATCGCGGGGGTTTGACTCCCGAATTCCGTCGCGCTACGCGAAGCTTATTTCAACCATCCGCCGCGGTACGTGACGGAGTCCTGACGACAAATCTTTATAAAATCAAGACCACCATGCATATTAACACCATGCCTATTAACACCACACTCATCATTTCTCCGGTTCTACACACCAACTCTCGACTATTCCTCTCTGAAACACCTTGATTTGACCCTTGGGAAGCCATTGAAGACCTCCATTGAAGCTCCGAGCTTGAAGGTTTGAAGATTAAGAGCTTGAAGAACCATTGGAGCTCAAAACCACCACCATAACCATCTCATTCTTGCAAGAACCTACTGTCCAGAAGCTGTTGAGGCAAAGAAATCATCATCTCAGGAGTTCTTGGAGCATTAGAAGGTAGTTCTATACCCAAAACACACTTCCTTCACCTTTACACTCACATGCATGACTTTAAACACACATGCAAGCACCCTTGATGCACATACACGAATTTTAGTTCTGGGTTTGATGATGTTTACATGATATTTGATGATCCATGATGATTAGATGATGTATCTTTACAATCCATGATGATGTTGTTACAATAGAATGGTCATAGTAGCTAAAATGATGGTTTTAGCAACATGCATGAATGATCTAGGTGGTTTTACACGTTTGTGGATATTGAAATATTGTTATGAGTGTTAATGATGATGATATGCATGGTTAGAATGATTGATTTTGTCAAGATTTGATCATTTGGTGATTATTACAAACTTTAGTAACTTTAATGTTACAAAATGTGTGTTCTTGATGAAATAACCACATTTGCATGTTTAGATCTATAATTTATGCTTAAAATGATGTTTAGAAGTTAGATGGTGATTACTAGATGTGTTGGAATGGTTAGAATTGCTAAAAGTGTGATATTTAGGAATGTTACTAAATATAGTAATTTTTGTTATGAAATTTCTAGAAATGATGAAATTATTAAGGATTGTATGTTTGATATGCTTAGTGAAGTGGTTATGATGATAATATGTGATTTTACAACTTAGTTGCACAAGATATGCGCATTTGTCTAGAGTTACTATAAATAATAATTTTATTTTTCAAATCCGAGAATAGGAGCATGCTAGATGTAACGATTATGATTGATTGGATACTTAGGGTTAAAATAGTGATGCTAGATGATATTAGTTGATAAACATAATGAAATACGCTTGTTTGTGCAAACTTTCTAATTATATAAACTTTTACGAGCAAACTCTGTTAAACCGGCTATGTGTAACTATGTGCTATGTGATAACATGCCCATTTAGGATAAATATGCATGTTAGAATAATCGGAATATGAATTAGTTCATGACTTGCCAAATATGGAAACCTTCTTGAAATAGAAACTTACTATAAAAAGTAAGTTTCCTCACGGAAGTGATTATTGGTATCCGCACACTTCACACGAAATTGCACGTTACACGATCGCTTGATCCAAACCGTCACCAACGGGTCGTTAGGTCAAACACGGTCAAACACGGTCAACGTGACCCACTTAAAAACTTGGTGTTGTTAAATACGAACACGGTCCTGTGAGGCCCACATGTATGTAAACAAGAACTCACAACACCTATGTGATATAGGTAAACATTAGCCGGCGAGCTACACGATTCCTGTACGGTATCTCTACTCAAACTCAGGTGAGTTTTACAGCCCCACTTTTACTCTCATACTGTTTTACTAAACTTTGGGGTGAGAATACTATGCAACTGTTTTAGATATAGTATTGGTATGTTATGAAAACCATTTTCGAGTGTAACTATTATCGCTTAAAGTCCTCACTTATCCTTACCGTTAATTGTATCACAAACGAGTCATAATTACGTAGTACTACTGGGTTTGACTAACCCCACTCGGCACCAATGTTGACTGGAGGTCATAACGAGTGTAATTTCGATGTGAATGCGGGTTCAGCGATGACCTGCGGAGGCAAACGGGAACAGTCTAGTTTCGGTAAGATGAACTGACACACTCCACGGATCGTAATATCCAACAACAAAACTTAACATACCCAGTATATGTCTGTTTATTTTTCAGTCTGTCTAAACCTGTGAACTCACCAACTTTTTAGTTGACACTTTTCGCATGTATTCTCAGGTAACTAATGGAGCACACGCTAGGACGCACTCAAGGAAGCCTTAAGGAGTCTGAATGGCATATAGACTCATGTCCTAGGCTTTGTGTGCATTGAACTTGTTTTGAAACAATTTAACTATGTAGTGTCTGTTATCAATTTACATTTTCCGCTGTAATACATTACTATTCCGCTGATTTTGTTAACTTATATTTCCGCTGCGTATTATTGAAATTTGCATTATTCTATAAATCTGTGTGATTGCGTAACTCATATAGAGTCGTTCTATATAACCATGAGCTGTGATCCTGGCCACGTCACACCCACGTGGACTGACACCACGAGTGGGAATTTGGGGGTGTGACACTGTCAGGTCGAGCGAACCTTATGGGGGCCGGCAGAACCTTGCACAGCCACCACACCCTAGTCACCTTGGCAGGGAACCCTCCCACGAACCTTCTGCAATACTTCTGGCAGAACCTTGGTCTTGCTGAATCCATGCACAGCCCACAAATACACGATGAACGAACCTGTGACCAGCTTGTCACAAACCTTGTCCCTCGCACGAACCTTTCACGAAGGAGGCGAACCCCACCTCAGCCGAACCTATGGGTTCGTCCTGATCTAGTCGAACTCTCCCACGAACCTAGGAACATAATAGCCGAACCCTTGGATTGAAACAACAGCGAATCTTCTTGGGTGCAGCGAACCTAGGGATAGCGAACCTTAAGCATTATACTTGGCCGAACCCTGCTCTCTTTTGAGCCGAACCTAGAACTAACTATGATAATTGCAGTTGAGAATTACGTCATTGGTGACGGGATCGCATTTGATCGTTCTAGAAATCCGTGTTGATTTAATGTTTGAAATTATTACATATCGATAGTATGCGAGAAATGATGAACGTGGGCGAAAACTGTGTGCAAAACAGAGTCCTGGATTGCCCGGAATCGAAAAACGAAGAAAAAGTTCTAAGTATTGATCAAATGGGCTCGTCGCGGTACGCGATGCATGCAAAATATCTAAGATTCCTCCGGATTTCTTCGCGGTACGCGAAGCCAAATTTGGCTTCTGGTCGCGGTACGCGACGGGTGTGGCGGTGCAACAAGTTGATATTTTTCATCAGATTGCATGCAGATAGTTTCATTTGCATCTTCTCGAACTCAGACGTTCACCAGGCGAAACTTACGGCCAAATCACCCTTAAATCATCATTTTCAAGCCACCAAAACTCAAGGATTCCATCAAGGATCGTATTTTCAAGTTCTGATCGTCCTTTTAACCGCATATATCCGTCAAATTAGGTAATGATCCGTTTAAACCTTCTAGTTTGATTTTGATTGATTAGATCTTGATTTTGAACGTAATGACATAGTTAGGATTGTTGATTATTGCCTAGATGATGGCTAGGATTGATTATAAATGAAGAACATGATGTTTTAACGGTTAAATCCTTGTTTTGATCCGTTGTAATGCCCGGTTTGCATGAAACCATATCCATGATTATAATGGTTTAACCCATTTGATTATAACAATGTAGGTGATTAGTTGGATTAATCCTTGTAATGCAAGGTTAAATCCAAGTGTTTCAAACTAATCACAATCATTAACATACTCATTGAAACGATTATCTGATGTTTATGATAACAGTCAGATTATTATGTTAAACCTGGTTATTACACCTATGCTGATGCTACATTGTGATATTTCATGATATTTGGGTAATCAATAACAAGGATTGATAATTCCTAAGCCATTAAATTATCTAGAAACTGTTATAGTATCATAATCAACAACATTAACTATTTGGTTAATCCGAGATTATTCTGATTAATCAAGAGTGTCATCAACCTTGTATTGGGAATCTAATGCAATGTAGGTTCCTACATTATCATACATTGTATGATATGATAACAAATTAATCAATTAAATACTTAATATCGGTTTGATGACTTTCAAGACAATGTCTTTGACATTGAACGTTCAGAAAGATCTAATCAGTAAGTTAAAAACATGAATAATTCATTAAACATAAATAAATGCAGAATCACCCTTTATTATCAGTTTGGGAGATACTCTGCTACCTCTATATTATCAGGTGAGTTTCGTACAACCCTTTTTCTTTTTACTCTTTTATAAACATCAGGGTAGCGCTGTAAAACTTTTCATAACTATATGATATGTATCACTGTTATCTGAGTGATTTCATGTGATGGTTGAGAACTTGTGGATTTCATGGGATTTTGCCTAAGAACAGAACTTTATCACAGAACTTGAAAGTCCTCATTACTGAACTGTATCTAGTGAACCCGTGTGGGGCCGAATAGAAAACATTGATAGTATTATTGGCTGACAACCCATTTGCCGAGAGCTTGCAACTCCCCTTGGTGCAAATGTTTGTTATATATTTCCAGAACTTCTTAATGTAGTGATAAACATTAAGACAATGAGGCACCAAGATATTTACCGACGGGTAGTATCTTTATAGAACAAGAACAGAACGTCCGAAAGGAACTAGATACGGGTCCCATGGTTATCTTGAACATAACATTTTGAGAACTTATATAACATATCATATTGTGGAACTTGAACTGTATGATCTCACCAGCTTTGCGCTGACGTTTCAAATTTAAATCTTTTTGCAGGAATACAGTGACCAACCGGTGAGGCAACACTTTAAACACTTGTAATTAAATAAATGTAATAAACTTAGATTACATAATGTAATATTGGGTGTAATTACGACATCCTTGTAATTTATTTCTTTTAAGTTAATCTGTGTGCTTGTGATATCGGATCAAGTAAGTCACACCTCATCTCGGAGACATCACCACTATGCTTCCGCAACCATTTCAGTGACATCATGATGAGGTGACGAGAGGTGGGGGTGTGACACTAACCCTTAGCCGAACCCTTCCTTCTTTGATTTTAGTCGAACCTAATAATAGGTTCGCTGGTCTTGGGTTGGATAAACCTAAATCTTGTTAAAACTAGGGTTAAATAAAGAGGGTTTGTAACTAGATACAAGCATGCATGCATGGATATCTTGGACCACCATTTCTTTTATAACATACATAAATTTTGAATGGTGGGTTGACATGGTTTGAGATTTTAATGAGAATAATTTAATATAATTCCATTAGACTAAAAGGGGATTTTATGATTTAGAGAAAAATGGTGGTGGAATTAAGTATTCATACGTGTATGTAAGGATATGTGTAGGAAGAAGGGTATCATCTTCTTGCATGCATATATATAGGAAAAATACATACGAATTCACGGTTTAATTATTATCATTAGATAATTAAAACTAACAAGTTTCAATTACACTTTTATGATGATCAATAATGAAAGCCTTAGGTATTGTCATTTAACTTGGAATTTAATAACTAAGTTAAAGAGAGAATCAAGCGATAAAGAATAAACATTAAGTCCACTTATTGGGAATAAAACACGATCACTTATGAACACGAAACACACGATAATTACAGATTGACTGGATTGCTTTGAGTTGCGTACGTGAGCGCGCATACTACAAGAACACCAAATCTAAGGATTTAGGTGAGTTCTCATACCCTCCCTTTTAAACTGTTTTATTTGAAAACTCGGAGGTGAAACATGTATACCAATTTTAAATATTATTTTGATAACACATGGATGATACCTGTTTATCAATATGATATTCATATTATGGGATTATTATTATTTATGGATTATCTCTGATTATCATATATCCGTGTAATATTGTCATTGACTCCGGTCATTAACAATGATTACATGTATTGCCACTTGGATTATTACAACTCCGTGAATCATTGCCTTTGACTTTGGTTAATTGCATTGGTTTCATATATTGTCACATGGTTAGCTACCACTCCATAGATCATGTCTTTAACTTATGTTAATTACATAAATTCCATGTATTGTCACATATACTATTTGAGAATATTGATGTTTAAGATGTGTTGAATGGTTATGTGGTTGATTATCTATTATTGTCTATGATTATCTAGGATTATCTATGATTAAATTGATTATGTGATAATGTGTTGGTTATGTGTTTGGATTTTTGTGCTGGGATGATTGTGTTGGATTTTCACGCATGTACTCTTGTTGATTTTCTCAAAAAGACCATAAGCTTTTATACTCATTTTAATCAAAACTTTTTATAAAACCTCTTAAACATAAACTTTTATACTCATTTTATAAAATACTTTTAAGTATAAAAACTTATGATTACTCACCAACTACTTCGTAGTTGACACTTGATTTTCTACATGTTTCAGGTAATGAAGACAAGTAGGTTGAGGAGGATGATCTCTTCTATTTTGCACATCATCACATAGGATTCTTGGATTTAGCTAATTAACTGAAATTCTGGCGATTAGAATTTAGTTAGTTTAGTTAAATCTTTTGTGTAATTGATGTATTTAATTCATGACGAACATGATTTTTATGTAAACATTTATTTGGTTTGATTGATATGTGATGGCATATATTTAGATGCCCACGAGCTTTTGAACAATCTACACATCCCTTGTGGCATCCCGGCATTTCCGCCATCGATCGGGGTGTTACAACATACGAATTGAATGATTTACTACAACCTAAGTTAAATCACATCGATAATAATATGGATTTCTAAACATGATTTAAACCTTATAGACACAGTATATTGATTACATACTCATAAATACAAAATAACTAAAACACATGCTTATTGAGCATTTGGCGAATTCAAACAACGAGCATGCATCTTTATATCTCCCACACAACATAACATCATCTGTGAGTTCTCATAGCCCCATTTTTTTAAATACTTTTTTTTTAAATTACGGGGTGGAACATGTCCAACAAAACTATAAGCTATCACTTATCACTTATGTGGACTAGTTTGAATGTTTTGAATGATTTCAACATTGCTTTATATACATGTACATTGATCATTATATGTTATTAACTGTCGCCAATGTTTGATTTACCTTTTCGGGGGAAGCTCGTAGCAAAGGCTATCCATTGTCTCTTTTACCCTTTGGGGAAAGCCCGTAGAAAAGGCTAGCCATTGTTGCTTTACCCTTTGGGGGAAGCCCGTGGTTTAGCACACCACCACGTTTGATTTACCCTTCGAGGGAAGCCCGTGGTGAAGGCATTCACTATTGTTGATTTACCATTCATGGTACTTTATATGTGATTGTGAATTGATGGTTGTGTTGAATTTTGTGTATTGATGTGTTGTTGGAAATTCTTGAATGCTATAGAGCTACATGATCTGTATTATTGTATGCGCTTTGTGATAGATTTTGAGACTCATTCTTTATACTTAGTTTCACAGGTAAAAGCTTATACTTTTCTTTTTTATCCTTAAACGTGTGAAAACTGACAAACTACTTTTGTAGTTGACATATGTTTTTGGACATGTTTCAAGAAATGAAGCTAAGTAGAGGAGGATAGCACTACGGATATTTTGGACATCATCACATAGGATCTTGTACTTAGCTAAATTGACTGGATTCTACTAAATACTAGGATTTAGTTAAGTTAGCTGCATCTTTTGTACAATTGTTGTAAATTAATCATGTTGAACATGATATTTGTGTAATTAATTTGAATGTTCTAAACGATATGTGATGATACATTTTAGTTGCACACGAGCTTATGAAAAATCTGCACATTCCTCGTGGCATCCCGATGATTCCGCTGTCGGTCGGAGTGTTATATGATTGATTAAAATCTTTGTTGAACGATATTCTTTGGGTGTAAAATGATTACTTACAAGTAGAATAATTGATATTGACATTTTACTAAAATATTTTAATAAAGTATTTTTCAAAAATTTATCAAACATCATTTGGAGTCATTATTCACGTTTATTTATAAAACTTATATAAAGTTTTAAAAAAAATAATTGGTTATAAATAGTTAATAATATTTATAAAAAAAATTTTACAACAAAAAAAAATTATTTTAAAAGCTCTAGGGACCAATTATGCACCTTAAATTCAGTTGAAAAGTATTAAAACAAAAGGGTAAAATTAAAGAAAGTAAGGGATCAAAAATGTCAAAACCCTAAACCTTATTTCCTTCTCTACCCATTCCTTCAGCCCAAACCCGATACATGGGTTATTCGCAACCCAGTTCCTAAAAACAACTCTTCTAGCTCGATTACAGCCCAATCTTGATCAAGTTTGGAATGGTTTCGAACGCGAATCCTTTGGAGCACGTATTGGAATCAAGAACAGCCGACGTCTTGCTTAAACTCGATCGGTATCAACTCAAAAATGTTCTAGGTAATTAACCCTACCAATACACTTGTTAGAATCTAAGGAATGAAAGCCCTAACAATTTAGAGGCTCACAAACATACACGTGATCGAGTTGAAACAAACCAAAGCTTAGGCTTCAGTTTGGGGGAAACGATTCAAGAACTGTATAAGAAACATGCGGGCAAGGTGTAACATCGGTGCCGGAATCGTACCGGAAAAGTGATCTCAAACATTAACATGAACAGTAATCAGGTACGCACTATATGCATTTCAGTGTATTTCATATTCATATCAATTATCATTATCATATCGTGTTATCATATAGCAAACTCAGAATCATTTCAGAGAAACAAAGTTCAGAAAACATGGTTCATCAGTTAGATAATTATCTGGCAACACAGAACCATCATGTGATTACTTGTTAGGATTTTATTATGTATAAACGTATGTGAGGCTTTACATAACAAAACAACATGGATGTCGTTACGTGAATGCTAAATCGACGGATTATTCGTATAGGTGACGATCTGTACGAATAAATCTGAAGATTTAACGTTTTGAATGATGTCCGATAATTTGAAAACAATATTGAAAAGTATAGTTATCGTCGTGTTCGTCCGGGTGACGATTCGAACGAATACGCTCGACGACTGTACGATTCGATTTTAAACGGTAAATTTAATATTTTTGAAAAATTAAAATAAACAAAAGATATTTAATTAATTTACTAGGAATAACCACTTAAAATAATTTCATAAATCTCATTTTAAAGATCGGGTCGTTTCGTTACTAAAAACTTCGAAGAATCGACGTGTTACGCGAAACCGAACGAGACCGAACACACCCGGGTATTTTGGAAACATTAAATGTAGTCATAAATGACACACCAACCACCACCACCCTCTTTCTCTTCCATTTTCGTTCCTCACCTCTCTCTCTCTAGAAATTTATCCTCCTCATTCTCTCTACAATTTCTTGGCGATTTCTCATCGGATTCAAGCATTCTTGGTGTCAAAACAACCCTCTCGTCACGTAGATCACGGAAGTACAAAGGATCTAGGCTTTCATCCACTAATTTTGAGGTAAATCCTAGTTTTATTTCGGTTTTAGTGTGTGTTTCACGACCCTTGTAGTCATGGTAGTTTTTATTGGTTTTAAACACTTAGTAATCTTGAAATAAACCATGGTTAGCAATTAGGAAGCCTAGAAACTAGTTTGAAACATGTTGAAATCAAAGATGGAAGTGATGATGCAGGTTCGTGAATGGATGCAGCCGGCCGAACCTTTTCTCATGGAAAAACAGATACACGAACCTAGGACCCTGCTAGCCGAACCCTGTGAGTGCTGCCAGCCGAACCTGCAATGAATGCAAATGGTCAGAACCGAACCTGATCCAGCTGGGTACGAAACTCCCATGTGCGAACCTTTCCCCTGGCAGCCGAACCCTGGTCCATGCAAACCTAGGGATTTCCTTGGCCGAACCTAGCTGGCATTGAACCCAGGTATGACGAACCTTCTGATTCACGAACCCTCAAGGGCCGAACCCATGCATACACGAACCTGGAACCCTAAATGAACCTAGAACTCCAGCCGAACCCCAAAGTAGGCGAACCCTTGTGCATGGATGTGAATCCACATGGAGCAGCGAACCTAGGCTTCTTTCCATGAACTAACGAACCTTATGTTGAAAACCTGCATATGGCCGAACCTCCTATATGTTGGCCGAACCCATAACATGGCGAACGTCTGACTCACAAACCATCTGGGACGAACTTAGGCTAGCCAAACCAGGAGGTCACGAACCTCTCTATACTGGCCGAACCTTGAGCCATCAAAGCTTAGGGATAACAGCGAACCTGTGATCGAGAGCTGAGAGCTATCCGAACCTAGGGTTCTCTCACGATGTTCGAGCCTATTCTCATGGCCGAACCTGTAGGGTGTTAGCAATAGGTTCGCTGCCCTAATAGATACAAAACATAAGTGTTAGCTAAATCTATATGTTCCCACGTGCATGGAATCAGCCACACATGTGTGAGTGCATGGGGACGACAACCTTGGGTGTGTGCATTAGAAACATTTAAAGCTCATGACAATGATGAGGGTAATTAAAGTAATCATGAATTGGGGTGTCAATAACAAAGGCTTTCTTTAAAATCCACTAACATATCATTATGTGATGTTAACATATAGTGGGTTAACTTGACACTTGGTTGGTTGACCCAACATATCAAGGGGAAGTCATTGAAGATCAAAGGCAAACAATGGGTTTAGTTGGGCCCAATGGGCTTAACTAAGGCCCATCATAAGTTAAATGTTGATTAAATTCAAGTAATGATATTTTAATAAAAGAAAATGTTTTGTGAATTTATTAAACTAAAATAAATGATTTAGATTTTATATTTAACTTAAAATGAATTAAATTAAAAACATATTGATTAATACATGTTATAGTTAACTGTTGAGGTACGGGTTACAAATGGGCAATTAAGTTAGAATAGCTAGATTAAAGCTTAGAATCACACTAGTAACATAGGTGTAACATCACTGTACTTTCGGTTGTCCGTACATCCGTACATCCGTACGATTGTACTGTACGACCGGAGATTTATGAATATTATTGATTATGATATTATTGTTTGACCTTGCTGATATTGTCACTGTTACTGGTATGCATGATTATAACACATATTATACGCGTAAACCATGGGAAGTTTAGTTGTAACCCAACTAAACAGAACTAGAGAGTTTATCGTAGTAATATTATTGGAAATGATGATTGTTGGTTCGGAATAAAAATGAATATGGGTTTTGGTTTGGGAATTTTAATATTAAAATTTATAAAATAATGGAACTGATTACGCGATGGTGAGGTTACGAACGTTATCTAAACACGAATATTAATTCAGAAATATTAACTTAATAAATGTATTCGCGTGAGTGACGATTCACACGAATATAATTATTAGGAATAATATTCTGAAACGATATTCAATAAATCGTAAATCGAATCGAAACACGATACGAGCGACGAATTCGCAAAGGTGACGATCTTTACGAATACGTACGCGAGTGACGCGTTTCGACGAAATAATTAAATAATATCAAATGATATTAAAATTAATAAATTAAAACTGAAAAAGTTTATTAGGAATCACAACGTAAAGCAAAACCGAGTAAATCAGTTATTTAAAATAATTAATTTTGTAAAAATAAAATGAAATCGTTTTACGAAATGAAATTATTTAAATCATTTTAATTAATGAAATTCAATTATTTATTCATGTTATGTTTAAATATGTTTTCGTTAAAAACCGAGCATAACCGATCATTTATTATATTTTTTTTATATTTTATCGCGATAAAAACGAGACCGGTCACGGGGCAATAATACGCGTTATAAGGAAGAAGATCACCATCTTCTTCCTCATTTTTACACACACACTCTCTCACTAAAACCCTAAACCCGTCACCACTTTCTCTCTCTACCTTCTCTCTACCATAACTCACTCAAAACTCAACCAAATCACCTCATTCTTGCGCCAAATCGAAGATCTCGACATCCTCTACACGAAAGTACAAAGGATCGGTCCTATCTCCACCTCAAACTCTCGAAATCTTAGTGAGAAGGTACGTTTTTTTAGGGTTTTCTACAACCCGACAAAAACCGAACTTTAACCGGTTCAAAACATCACTTTTTCGACCCATACACCTTCTAAATGAGTTTACTCACCTAAACCCACTCAAAACGACTATATATACGACTATACCTCGAAATCATCTTCTCCCATGGCTGAAAACCCGTTCGGGCGAATGGCCCATGAGTATGAGCCATTCGGCGAATGAGTGGAGTATGAGCTCATTCGGGAGAATGAGTGGAGTATGAGCTCATTCGGGAGAATGAGTGGAGTATGAGCTCATTCGGGAGAATGAGTGGAGTATGAGCTCATTCGGGAGAATGAGTGGAGTATGAGCTCATTCGGGAGAATGAGTGGAGTATGAGCTCATTCGGGAGAATGAGTGGAGTATGAGCTCATTCGGAGAATGACTCTCATTCGGGACTCATTCGGAGAATGACTCTCATTCGGGACTCATTCGGAGAATGACTCTCATTCGGGACTCATTCGGGAGAATGACTCATTCGGGTGAAAACTCATTAGCATGAGCCATTCTTATGAAAATCACAAGAATGAGTCATTTTCACTACACCAACTCAATTAACAACTTAGATTTCAAAAAGAACAATCAAATAAGGGATCATAACTCTAGATAACAGTTAATCAAACACAGGACTGTGAATACAACATCAGTACGAAAACGGTGAGCGCGCATAATACGAGAACACAGATACTAAGGACTTCAGGTGAGTTCTCATAACCTCCCTTTCTTTAAACTGTTTTTGGTTTTAAAACCCGGAGGTGAAACATGTATACCAAATTAAATATTATTTTGATAACACAAGGTTAATACCTGTTTATCAATATGATATTCACATTTGAAATTATCATTATTATGGATTATCTCTTATTATTTTATATCCATGTAAACATTGTTATTGACCTAGGTCAATAACAAAGATTACAAGTATTGTCACAAATCCCGAGAATCATCGCTCTTAACTTCGGTTAATTGCTTTGACATCGTGTATTGTCACGTGGATGGTTTCCACATCTGTGAAGCATTGCCTTTGACTTCGGTTATCTGCTTTGGCTTCATGTATTGTCACGTGGTTAGCGACCACTCCATGAATCATGTATTTAACTTATGTTAATTACATAATGATCATGTATAGTCACGAACATTATTTGAGAATATGGTTGATGAGATTGGTTGATTAGTTTGTGGATTGATTATCTATATTTGATTATGATTATTTGTGATTGGCTATGATTGATTTGGTTATGTGGTTATGTGATTGTGTATGTGTTTGGCTGTTGAATTGATGGATGTGTGTTGGATTATCTCATACAGGTATTCATATGGATTTTCTCAAGAAGATCATAAGTTTTATACTCGTTTTAAACAAAGCATTTTATAAAACCATTTTAAGCATAAACTTTCAAACTCATTTTACTAAAACATTTTTAAATATAAAAACTTATGATTACTCACCAACTACTTTTGTAGTTGACACTTGATTTCTTACATGTTTCAGGTGATGGAGACAAGTAGGAATGAAGAGAGGATCTCTTCTATTTTGGACATCATCATATAGGATCTTGGACTTAGTTAATTAACTAAATTTCTGGCGATTAGAGTTTAGTTAGTTTAACTAATTCTTTTGTGTAACTAATGTACTTGATTCATGATGAACATGATTTTTGTGTAATTATTTTGGTTGATTAAATGATATATGATGATTTGATTTAGATGCCCACGAGCTTTTGAACAATCTACACATCCCTCGTGGCATCCCGATGATTCCGCCGTCGGTCGGGGTGTTACAGATTGGTATCAGAGCCTGGGTTATAGGGAATTAGGTTACTAGAAATGGTTGACCTAGTCTATAACCGTAGGATACCCTAGTATGAATAAATTCATACACTAGTTAGTATATTCAGGATTTCATGCTTATGTGTTTATTACATGTTATATGAACTCCTGTTATACATCTGATATATATATGCTGCTTATTAATTTCTTGCTTACGTGTGCCCTAATGATTCGATAAGGACATGCACGTGGTGTATCGTAAAGGTGGTGGGACGTTGGCTAGGGCAGTTGCGACTGACCCTTACATATGCCCTATATATATACCATTTACGGTACATTGGGTGGATGTCAGTATTGAAGAATGTGGGAACTACCCGTTTGGGAAATTATCTGTTTAGGAAATTAACTGCTTAGGAATTTTCTGTTTTAGGAAAATTATCTGTTTGATCTATAAACTCCAGACAAGGACACACTCGTGGTATACTACAAAGGTGGTGGGACGGTGGCTGGGGCAGTTGCGACTGACCCCTACATATGCCCTATACATATACCATTTGTAGTATATTGGGGGTCTGTCAGTGTCAGGAACATAGGATATTATTAGGACCTTACTAGGAGTGGTTGAGAGGATATGATTGTGGACTGTTGATGATATGTTTGATGGATTGACTGGGAATGGTTCATGGATGATTATACTTGATAAATATTTATAAACTCACTTATGAAACACACAGATTGGACACGTAGGGTGCATAGGATTAACGAACGATAATGAGCGATTAGTGATGCGATATGGACTTGGGAGATGATATAGACACTTGATGATAATATAAACGCATAGTTATGATACTAACACTTAGTGATGGTATTGACACTGGATGAGATGAAACTATAGGGAAGATATGAACACCTAGTGACAATAAGAGCACTTCGTGATGATATGAACCCTTAATGATGATTATTGACATTGGAATTGATATGGATTTTAGTGAACTTAGACAGTTGGGGGAAACTTAATGTCAGGTGAACTTAGACATTAGGTGAACTTAGAAATAGGCAAGCCTACATGTCAGGTGAACTTAGACATTAGGTAAACCTAATTGTCCAAGGGAACTAGAGATCACTTCACTCAAAATTATCCTACTAAGGATAAGGTTTGTGAAGTGAGAATTATGGTGAAATACATGACACACTCTACACACTAGCAATGGCATAATCGTGGTGCAATGGAACGGTGGTGGGACGGTGTAGGGGAGATTGCGATCTACCTCTGCATATGCCCTATATATAAGCTTGTTGCATTGCATTGGGAGGTTGTCAGTGTTAGTATAGAGTGAGGAATGTATAGGACCTAGGAATAGTTAGCTAACACTAGTTATGACCAACTAGGACACTTAGAATAATACTAGGCAAATCTATAAACATTATGAGTTTAAATAACAGATAGGAAATAAATATAGTTCCTATATGTAATCCTAACTGTTTAAAATAAACTCAATTGACCATTGTTTGTATGATTTACGTTGTAAACGGTAGTAACATGTTTCTAATTTCTCAGAAACATGCCGCCTCGCCGTCACAACGAAGATGACTCAAACAGTGGGGATGCTAACAACGGTAATGCCAACTCCGGCATACAAGAGTTAGCCACACTTATTTCTGGATTGGTGAGCCAATTGACTCAGGCTAACCAGAATATCAACCAGAACAGAGGTGGTGCAAACCCTCCAACTTGCACATTCAAACACTTCAATTCCTGCAATCCTCTGAAATTTACGGGTGCTGAATCAGCCACTGGTCTGCTGCAGTGGTTTGAGAGTATGGAGAACACCTTCATCAACAGCGAATGCCCTGAGAATCTGAAAGTTCGCTATGCCACCAGTGTTTTCCAAAAGAGAGCACTGACTTGGTGGAATGGGGAAAAGCGAACTAGGGGAGTAGATGCTGCCTTAGCACTGACATGGACAGAGGTCAAGACTCTGATGACCTCTGAATTCTGTCCTAGAAGCGAAATGAGGAAGCTTGAGACTGAGTTCTGGGAACTCAAGCAAGATAGCGGAGAGAATGTCATCTACAATACTCAGTTTCATGAGTATAGTTTACTGGTGCCTCATATGGTGACACCCTTGGAAAGGGCGATTGAGAAGTATATCGGCGGGCTGCCGGTGCAGATTCAGGATACAGTCTATGGGAGCAATCCCAAAACACTTGAGGCTGCAATCCGATTATCTGCAACTCTTACTGATAATCACGTGAGGAATGGAACTCTTACCCGGAAGGGGTATAAGAAGACTGACACCAAGACTGCTGCAAAGGAAGTCAAAACTGAAGTCAAGTCTGAAGCTGCTAGCTCGTCCAAAAGCAGCAACAAGAAAAGGAAGAATAGGAACTTCATGGTAACTGTACCTGCTGCGAAGTCTGCGCAGCAATCATCCAATAACTCTACTGCAAGAAATTACACTGGGAACACTCCCCAATGTAATACTTGCAGGTATCATCACGCACCTAACTTGCCATGTCGTGTCTGCAACAACTGTGGCAAGTTTGGGCACTATGCTAATGTTTGTAGGAGTGCATTGCAAGCACAAAGGATGCAACATGCACCGCTTGCACTGCCAGCTCCTCATGCTCAACCTATTCCGGCTGTACCCATTCGCCAGGTACCTCAAGCACAGGCAAGGGCTTGTTATGAATGTGGTGAAGTGGGTCACTTCAGGAATCAATGCCCAAAGTTGACCGGGAATAATCAAAGGGTGGCAAGAGGCCGGGCTTTTCAACTGAATGCTCCAGCTGCTCAAGCCAACCAGGATGTGGTCAACGGTACATTTCTGATCAACAACTCTTATGCATCTGTCTTATTTGATTCTGGTGCCGATAGGAGTTTTGTTTCATATGATTTGAATGCTTGCTTGGTAGAACACGTACATACTTAGATAAACCGTTCAATGTGGAGGTGGCTGACGGAAACACTGTTGATATTGACACTATTATCGTTGGATGTACGGTGAACTTAAATGATCACGTTTTCCCAATTGATCTCATACCTATGCATCTTGGTAGCTTCGATGTTATCATAGGCATGGATTGGTTGGCCACCCACAGAGCGGAGATTGTTTGTCATGAGAAATATATTCGTATTCCTTTAGCTTCGGGTGAAACTTTGAGAATATTTGGAGAAACTGCTAGTAGAGGTCTTAAGCTGATGTCTTGCACAAAAGCACATAAGTACCTTAGGAAGAAATGTATAGCCTTCTTAGCACACATTGTGGAGAAGAAAGAGAAAGAAAAGAGAATTGAAGATGTTCCGGTGATACGAGATTTTCCAGAAGTCTTTCCAGACGATTTACCGGGTCTTCCACCAGAACGTCAAGTTGAGTTTCGGATCGACTTAGTACCTGGTGCGAACCCAGTCGCCAAAGCTCCTTATAGACTTGCGCCTTCGGAGTTACAAGAATTGGCGAGCCAACTGCAAGAACTTACCGATAAAGGATTCATTCGTCCGAGCCATTCACCATGGGGTGCACCGGTTCTATTTGTCAAGAAAAAGGACGGGTCATTCCGAATGTGCATCGATTACCGCGAATTGAACAAACTCACAATAAAGAATCGATATCCACTGCCGCGCATCGATGATCTCTTCGATCAGCTTCAAGGTTCGGCATGGTTTTCAAAGATCGATCTTAGGTCTGGGTATCATCAGCTTCGTGTACATGATGATGATATTCCCAAGACTGCTTTCAGAACAAGATATGGCCATTATGAATTTCTGGTAATGCCTTTCGGCCTTACCAATGCACCTGCGGTTTTCATGGACCTCATGAACCGTGTTTGTAGGCCATGCTTGGATAAATTTGTGATAGTATTCATTGATGATATTCTGATCTACTCAAAGACTAAGGAAGACCACGAGAAACACCTTAAGTTGGTTTTGGAGATCCTAAGAGAGGAGCGACTGTATGCCAAATTCTCTAAATGTGAATTCTGGCTTAAGGAAGTTCAATTCTTGGGGCACATAGTCAACGAATACGGTGTTCACGTGGATCCTGCAAAGATTGATGCTGTGAAGAATTGGAGTACACCGAAGACACCGACGGAGATTCGCTCGTTTCTTGGACTTGCTGGTTACTATCGGCGGTTCATATCGAACTTCTCCAGAATTGCTGTCCCTCTCACTGCTTTGACTCAGAAGAATAGGCCATATGAGTGGGGACCAAAGCAAGAAGAGGCATTTCAGACTTTGAAGCAGAAACTTTGTGATGCTCCTGTCTTGACATTGCCTGATGGAAATGATGATTTCGTGGTTTATTGTGATGCATCCAACCTAGGTCTCGGTTGTGTTCTCATGCAACGAGGAAAGGTTGTGGCTTATGCATCAAGACAGTTGAAGATTCACGAGAAGAACTACACTACACACGACTTGGAACTCGGTGCAGTCGTGTTTGCTTTGAAGATATGGAGACATTATCTTTATGGCACGAAGTGTGTAGTCTTTACTGATCACAAAAGTTTGCAACATATTTGAATCAGAAAGAGCTCAACATGAGACAACGGAGATGGGTTGAACTGTTGAATGATTATGACTGTGAAATTCGCTACCATCCTGGTAAAGCGAATGTAGTAGCAGATGCGCTTAGTCGCAAAAGTCAAGTTCAGATTCATAGTGTCCGAGTGCACACTAATCTCCGTAATGATGTTCTCACAGCCCAACAACACTCATTAGCTCAAGATAACTTGAAAAATGAGATGTCTTGTGGGGCTGAAATCTTATTGGAAACTAAGGATGACGGTTTGATGTATTATTTGAATCGGTTGTGGATACCGAACAGGGGTGATCTGAGGATGCTGATTATGGATGAAGCTCATAAATCTCGTTACTCAATCCATCCGGGCTCTGATAAGATGTATCAAGACCTTAGGGGCTTGTACTGGTGGCCTGGAATGAAGAAGGATATTGCTGAGTATGTGTCTAAGTGCCTTAACTGTACTAAGGTCAAGGCGGAACATCAGCGACCTTCGGGATTGTTATTACAACCAGAGATACCGATGTGGAAGTGGGAGAATATCTCTATGGATTTCATTACTAAACTTCCACGAACCACGAACGGTAAGGATAGCATCTGGGTAATTGTTGATAGATTGACCAAGTCGGCTCATTTCTTACCGATACGCGAAACTTACCCTGTGCGGAAGTTAGCTCGTATTTACATTGATGAGATCGTTAGTCGACATGGTATTCCCTTAAGCATAATATCGGACCGTGATGCTCGCTTCACGGCACGATTTTGGGAATCACTTCATGAAGCCTTTGGAACAAGACTGGATCTTAGCACTGCCTATCATCCTCAAACGGATGGTCAGACGGAGCGAACGATTCAGACATTGGAAGACATGTTGAGAGCTTGTGTCATCGATTTCTGTGGCAATTGGGATAGCCATCTACCATTGGTTGAGTTCTCGTATAACAACAGTTATCACGCGAGCATTGGTATGGCACCGTTTGAAGCTCTTTATGGCAGGAAATGTCGGTCACCTATTTGTTGGACTGAAGTCGGCGATTCGCAGATGACTGGTCCAGAGATTATTCAGGAAACCACTGACAAGATCCGCCAGATCCGCGACAATTTGTTAGCTGCTCGCAGCCGACAGAAGAGCTACGCGGATAAACGGAGAAAACCTTTAGAGTTTGAAGTGGGAGATATGGTTTTGCTTAAAGTGTCGCCTTGGAAAGGCGTTGTGCGATTGGGAAGAAAGGAAAGCTTGCTCCACGTTATGTTGGCCCTTTTAAGATCCTTAAACGGATCGGGAAGGTTGCCTACAAGTTAGAACTTCCTCCTGAACTTAGTAATGTGCACCCAACGTTTCACGTGTCCAATCTAAGAAAGTGCTTAGCTGATCAGGATCTTCAGGTACCACTCGATGATATTCGCATCGATGATACCATGCATTTTGTTGAAAAACCAGTGGAGATAATGGATCGTGAGGTTAAAAAGCTCAAACGCAGTAGAATTCCAATTGTCAAAGTACATTGGGAATCGAAGCGGGGTCCAGAATTCACATGGGAGCGAGAAGATCAGATGAAGCTTAAGTACCCACATTTATTTACCACGGTCACTCCAAGTTGAATTTCGGGACGAAATTCCTTTAACTAGGGGAGACTGTAACATCACTGTACTTTCGGTTGTCCGTACATCCGTACATCCGTACGATTGTACTGTACGACCGGAGATTTATGAATATTATTGATTATGATATTATTGTTTGACCTTGCTGATATTGTCACTGTTACTGGTATGCATGATTATAACACATATTATACGCGTAAACCATGGGAAGTTTAGTTGTAACCCAACTAAACAGAACCAGAGAGTTTATCGTAGTAATATTATTGGAAATGATGATTGTTGGTTCGGAATAAAAATGAATATGGGTTTTGGTTTGGGAATTTTAATATTAAAATTTATAAAATAATGGAACTGATTACGCGATGGTGAGGTTACGAACGTTATCTAAACACGAATATTAATTCAGAAATATTAACTTAATAAATGTATTCGCGTGAGTGACGATTCACACGAATATAATTATTAGGAATAATATTCTGAAACGATATTCAATAAATCGTAAATCGAATCGAAACACGATACGAGCGACGAATTCGCAAAGGTGACGATCTTTACGAATACGTACGCGAGTGACGCGTTTCGACGAAATAATTAAATAATATCAAATGATATTAAAATTAATAAATTAAAACTGAAAAAGTTTATTAGGAATCACAACGTAAAGCAAAACCGAGTAAATCAGTTATTTAAAATAATTAATTTTGTAAAAATAAAATGAAATCGTTTTACGAAATGAAATTATTTAAATCATTTTAATTAATGAAATTCAATTATTTATTCATGTTATGTTTAAATATGTTTTCGTTAAAAACCGAGCATAACCGATCATTTATTATATTTTTTTTATATTTTATCGCGATAAAAACGAGACCGGTCACGGGGCAATAATACGCGTTATAAGGAAGAAGATCACCATCTTCTTCCTCATTTTTACACACACACTCTCTCACTAAAACCCTAAACCCGTCACCACTTTCTCTCTCTACCTTCTCTCTACCATAACTCACTCAAAACTCAACCAAATCACCTCATTCTTGCGCCAAATCGAAGATCTCGACATCCTCTACACGAAAGTACAAAGGATCGGTCCTATCTCCACCTCAAACTCTCGAAATCTTAGTGAGAAGGTACGTTTTTTTTAGGGTTTTCTACAACCCGACAAAAACCGAACTTTAACCGGTTCAAAACATCACTTTTTCGACCCATACACCTTCTAAATGAGTTTACTCACCTAAACCCACTCAAAACGACTATATATACGACTATACCTCGAAATCATCTTCTCCCATGGCTGAAAACCCGTTCGGGCGAATGACCCATGAGTATGAGCCATTCGGCGAATGAGTGGAGTATGAGCTCATTCGGGAGAATGAGTGGAGTATGAGCTCATTCGGGAGAATGAGTGGAGTATGAGCTCATTCGGGAGAATGAGTGGAGTATGAGCTCATTCGGGAGAATGAGTGGAGTATGAGCTCATTCGGGAGAATGAGTGGAGTATGAGCTCATTCGGAGAATGACTCTCATTCGGGACTCATTCGGAGAATGACTCTCATTCGGGACTCATTCGGAGAATGACTCTCATTCGGGACTCATTCGGGAGAATGACTCATTCGGGTGAAAACTCATTAGCATGAGCCATTCTTATGAAAATCACAAGAATGAGTCATTTTCACTACACCAACTCAATTAACAACTTAGATTTCAAAAAGAACAATCAAATAAGGGATCATAACTCTAGATAACAGTTAATCAAACACAGGACTGTGAATACAACATCAGTACGAAAACGGTGAGCGCGCATAATACGAGAACACAGATACTAAGGACTTCAGGTGAGTTCTCATAACCTCCCTTTCTTTAAACTGTTTTTGGTTTTAAAACCCGGAGGTGAAACATGTATACCAAATTAAATATTATTTTGATAACACAAGGTTAATACCTGTTTATCAATATGATATTCACATTTGAAATTATCATTATTATGGGATTATCTCTTATTATTTTATATCCATGTAAACATTGTTATTGACCTAGGTCAATAACAAAGATTACAAGTATTGTCACAAATCCCGAGAATCATCGCTCTTAACTTCGGTTAATTGCTTTGACATCGTGTATTGTCACGTGGATGGTTTCCACATCTGTGAAGCATTGCCTTTGACTTCGGTTATCTGCTTTGGCTTCATGTATTGTCACGTGGTTAGCGACCACTCCATGAATCATGTATTTAACTTATGTTAATTACATAATGATCATGTATAGTCACGAACATTATTTGAGAATATGGTTGATGAGATTGGTTGATTAGTTTGTGGATTGATTATCTATATTTGATTATGATTATTTGTGATTGGCTATGATTGATTTGGTTATGTGGTTATGTGATTGTGTATGTGTTTGGCTGTTGAATTGATGGATGTGTGTTGGATTATCTCATACAGGTATTCATATGGATTTTCTCAAGAAGATCATAAGTTTTATACTCGTTTTAAACAAAGCATTTTATAAAACCATTTTAAGCATAAACTTTCAAACTCATTTTACTAAAACATTTTTAAATATAAAAACTTATGATTACTCACCAACTACTTTTGTAGTTGACATTTGATTTCTTACATGTTTCAGGTGATGGAGACAAGTAGGAATGAAGAGAGGATCTCTTCTATTTTGGACATCATTATATAGGATCTTGGACTTAGTTAATTAACTAAATTTCTGGCGATTAGAGTTTAGTTAGTTTAACTAATTCTTTTGTGTAACTAATGTACTTGATTCATGATGAACATGATTTTTGTGTAATTATTTTGGTTGATTAAATGATATATGATGATTTGATTTAGATGCCCACGAGCTTTTGAACAATCTACACATCCCTCGTGGCATCCCGATGATTCCGCCGTCGGTCGGGGTGTTACAATAGGACACTTAGTTGCACATGGAGACCAAACCCTAGATACGACGACTAATACGTATACTTATCGTATTCGAATTCTTTTAAAACAACTCAGGAACTGAAGAAACCTAAGCTACCGCAACGAGCGCGCATTTTGTGATAGATCATTTGCACAGCAACACATGTGAGTTCATTGCCCCTTTTCTAAACATTTTTGTTTTAAAACGTGGGGCTGAGAAGCATGCGTAAACTGTTTTATTAAATTGTTTTACGTAAATGTTTTTACTTATTATGAATTGCTTATTATATATGCTTGTTGATACTCCTAGACTCCTGTCTAGGTAATTGCTATGCAGAACTAACTATCAAGTTAATTAAGTTACTCTTATGAGTAATACCTTAATTCTAAACTCTAAACAAACCCTTAGTCCATCAAGTTCAAATTCAAGAATCTAAATTCAAAGTGGAATCAAAAGAACTAAAGTTAAAGATCAAATACAATGGAAACTAATCCAGTGTGTGGATCAGTAAATCAAAGGATCATACTCATAAATCTATAATTATTGTGAAATCATGGAATTCTAAAGATCAAAATCAAGAGACTCAAGGAAATCAAAGAAATCAAAACTATGTGTGAATCATTAAAATAATGAAATCATTAAAATCTAATGAAATCATTAATGCTTGAGTCAAGGTGGATGTCAGTTGTATAGAAATCAAGACCACGTGTAACACACATAAAGTCCCGGCATAAATAGGAGACTCTAGTAGTCAAGCTATATGGGCAATAACGTGAACTATCAAACAAAATCAAGAGAAATCACAGACGATCAAGAATCAAAGGATATTCGTAAAGTCCCGGCATGTACAGTAGACCATTGGGTCAAGCTGATATGGGCATTATTAAAGTCCCGGCACACACAGGTAGACTCCTTGTGAGTCATGCCTGATATGGGCCACGGGTGAGAGGGTACAACTTGGACAACCACCAACAACTAAGTCTAATTGATTGAGTCAAATAAGGCTCAATCATCATGTCTTAGTTGTATTTAAATGCTTAATTATTAGTTTAATTAAACATTTAATGTTATATTTCTACAAGTGCTTTTGGGAAATCATGAATACATGGTGAACTCAAGAGATCAAAGGTAAATCTATTTGTGGAAATCAGAATCTAAATTGAAGGTGAATGGAGTGAAACACTTAATTATAATTAACAACAATATGCTAAGCAGTCCGGTATGTGGTGGGACGGTGGCTGGGCGGGCGGTAAGCTCGACCCTACATATGCCCTATATATAAGCATACTTGATTGGATAGCATAGGTGTTTGTTGATGAGGTTAAAGTTGTCATTTCGGGGGATCAAGGTAAACATTTTCAGGGTAATCAAATTCTATTGATCAAAAGTTATGGAATCCTAGATGTGGGATGAAACGCTTAATTATCACTAGGAACAATATATCATGTGGTTTAGTATGTGATGGGACGGTGGCTGGGCGGGCGGTAAGTTTGACCCTACATATGCCCTATATATAAGCATACTGAACTGGATAGTATATGTGGTTAATGGTGAGGTTAAGGTTGTCATTCTGGTTATTCAAAGTCATTTTATAAAACTATATGAACTCACCAACCATGTGTTGACTTTATTTTTGCATGACTTCTCAGGTGACGAACAAGTCAACTAAGGAGTTATTTCTTTTGGACTAGGATACCGGATAGCGGACCTAGTGTTTTTGAACCTGCATACTTTTGAAACATCATTATACAGATTATTTTGTATATCTTGTGCAGATACAAGATAGAAGATTTATGATGTTGATAGTAGATTTACATTGTTAAATTATGAACTAAACTGATGTAATTTAACTTTATAATTCTACTTTTATTTAGTAGTTTCTTATTTATATATCATGTGCAATGTAAACAATCTGATCATTTCGATTATCACTCACGATATCGCGCCCCGGGAACCTTCCGCCCGACGGGGAAATCGATCCAACCCGTCGGCTCGGGGTGTGACACAAGGGCCTTTCAACGAACCCCCACTCAGCCTTGCAGTAAGACGCTCGGGCTCAGGTGGGGCGCGGGTTCGAAACCCGCAACACACTATCAACACCGGTTTTCGGCATCCAAAAGCTTTTTCACCAAATATTTATAGTTAACTTTTATTTTAAACATGTTTCACATGGGAATGCTACTTAAGCTTGCTAGAAATGGCCAAATGGGACTTAGCTATTTGTCATTTTGTTTGTTTTAGTTTTTGGATTTAAGACATGTATTACAATTATGATTGTTTCGAATATTTGATTGTGTTTGATTGAATGTTTTGATGAATTGCATTTTATGAAATGTTCTAAGTTATTTACATTAAGACCATATGCTTTTGAACAATATACAGTTCGTGTCACCTCAGTGGTTCCGCCATTTGTTGAGGTGTTATAATTTGAAATGTCTGTGTGAGCTTACCGCTGACCAATCCTAATTCTTCAATTTTCAAAAAATATAAATATTCACTTCTAGATCTTTAGGTTTTATCCCTTAACTTGATAAAATTTTATTTTATGTACGTTTTCAGTTGATTTACATTTCAACATAAATTTTATTAAAAAACGAGTTAGTCAAATATAATCTATTTTTATTCAACAATATCAATTTAAATTAATACATTTCAACGCCACTACAACGCACAATGAGTAAAATTAGTAGATATATATATTTATATATACAATGAAATGATCAAATTATAAGAGATTTTTGTGTAAAAATAGTAAAAATTGATATAAGTTTGCTATGTGACATATTAAAAGAAGAATAAAGGATAGTTTAGGTATAAAATCTTATTTTTTTTTCAAATGATTCCTTTTTGTTATAATTTTTTTTTGTAATGAATTTTTTTTTATATACTGAATATTTGTTTTCATGTACTGAGTTTTTTATTTTTGTTACTTAATTTTGTTTTTTTGCAAAATTTGTCTTTATACTTCTAATATATCATATTTCAAATTCATATTGTTTTTAGACTTTTAGTTTTTTGTAAGCAAAAGCGTCTTGGTATCAATGTTTTCATAACCGGACCGGACGTTGAACCGGACGCCTTACTGGTTATTGGTCGGACTAGTTGGACCGTATTTAAGAACTGGATAACATAATAAATATATAAAAAATTCCAAAAAAATTATAGAATTATAAACACATTTAAACAAACATAATTAATGTTTAAAAACACATAATCATGTTAAAAAGAAATACAATGATTGATTTTAATGTTTAATTCTTTGGATTTTAGTAAAAAAATAAAAAAAGTATTAAAAAAAATAAAAATAATAAAAATAAAATAAAAAAACTTGAAATCCGATCCGACCAGTGAACCAGTTCCCAGTCCGACCAATGAATCGTCTCAACCGGTCGGTTACCTTGAGGGCGGTTCGCATGTTGTTTTTGGACCGGTCGACCTCCCGGTTACCGGTCAGACCGGTCCGGTTCTACAACAATGTTTGGTATTATATATAACCTTTATATAAATAAAAAGTATTTAACTAACTTTAATTTTATTTACTTATTTATAAATATGTCGATAAATAAGGAAAACAATAAATGTTCTCTTTCCTTTATCTTAACATTCCTTATTTTTCCCAAAAATTCTATCTTTCTTAGAAGAACAAAAATCAGAGGCGGATAAAGACACCTGTTTCTCGTAGTTTGGTTGAATGTTCTTCCTGTATACTCTACTTTAATCCTTCCTAATCTTACGTCTTTTTCATCAAATTCTAGCTTTTATAGCAACACCCATGTTAATCAGACTATCAGTTCAACCTATTTGCCAGATATTTGATTAGGGTTTTCGATTTTGCAATAGTAGAAAGCAATTGAACTTCTACAATTCTTTAACAGTTGAGTTTCGAATCCCAAACCCCAGATTCCCAATTCAGTACAAAAACTGTACCGGTTTTTGATGTCATCTGGGATGATTGGGCTAACGGACGATTAAAATTGAATTTGAATCATCGTAATTGTTTCTTCCTTCTCGTTATATTGTTTTGTGCGATTACGATCGTAAGAACACTAATGGAGAAGTACGAGCTTGTAAAGGATATAGGATCTGGGAATTTTGGAGTTGCGAGATTGATGAGGAACAAGGTCACTAAAGAGCTTGTTGCTATGAAATATATTGAAAGAGGGCGGAAGGTATACGGTTATAATTTTAATAATTTTAGTAATTTTTAATTTGATTCATATTGTCTTTCTTTGATTTCATACTATTTAATGATGCTTGCAATGACCTAATTGAATGTACTTGTTTTGATGCTTTTGTTCATCTGAAACATGAGTTGCAGGCTAAGTTATGATGTGGGTATGCTTCTTTTTTTGTTGTAGATTGATGAGAATGTTGCTAGAGAAATCATAAATCACAGATCACTTAGGCATCCACACATAATTCGATTTCGAGAGGTAGCTGGTTTGTTAAGATTGTTATGATATATATATCACATGGTCATTCGGTTGTATTATTCGGGATGTTTTGTGGTGTTTATAGGTGGTACTCACTCCAACCCACCTTGCTATTGTCATGGAGTATGCTGCAGGAGGGGAGCTTTTTGAAAGGATTTCTAGAGTGGGAAGATTCAGTGAAGATGAGGTGATTGAAAAATATTGAAAACTGAAACTGATTTCTTTGATTGAGATTACAATTCTTAGCTTTAACCCATCTCTTATATGAGATAATTGGTTTATATTTCAGGCTAGATACTTTTTCCAACAGCTGATATCTGGAGTTCACTACTGCCATTTCATGGTAACAAATGTTTCTAGATTGACACGTGTAAACGATCGTGTGTGCATATTAAATTAATATGATGTGATGAGTTTCATCAATTTGGCGTGTTATTACCATTGTGCAGCAAATATGCCATAGAGATTTGAAACTTGAGAACACTCTTTTAGATGGGAGCCCTGCACCACGGCTGAAAATTTGTGATTTTGGTTACTCAAAGGTGGTAAATCGTGTACTAATGGTTAAATTTGTTTTGCAAATAAAATCAAGACTCTATAAGTTTAAATTTTTTGATTTATGCAGTCATCTCTACTGCATTCAAGACCTAAATCCACAGTTGGCACCCCTGCATACATTGCTCCGGAGGTTCTTTCTCGGAAAGAATATGATGGCAAGGTTAGACGTCTTGACACATACATTCTTTTTTTATTTTTAAAGTTTTTCTTTTTTATGTGTTTCAACTATGTCACAGATGATTTCGATGATTGTTTTGTTGAAAATTGTCCAATACTTGTTGACCGGTGCAAACATTCTTTCTAAAATTACTAGAAGATTTTTATAGATTCATATTTTTTTTGTGGTTTCAGACAGCAGATGCTTGGTCTTGTGGAGTGACCCTTTACGTGATGCTGGTGGGCGCGTACCCTTTTGAAGACCAAGAAGATCCCAAGAATTTTAGGAAGACCATTCAGGTTAATGTCATTGATTTCTTTATTGTGGCTTTTCTTTTAACTTTCTAACACTCACTTTGATTCGCAGCGAATAATGGCTGTTCAATACAAAATTCCAGACTATGTTCATATTTCTGAAGACTGTAGACATCTTCTTTCTCGGATATTTGTTGCCAATGCATCCAAGGTTTTTTTTCTACCTTTTATTTTTTGAACAGACAACTAATGCACTCTTTTGGTATCCAAGTTATGTATACTTTCAGTTTCACATTAAGAACAAAGATGTGTGACTTTTATTTTCTACATCTCTAATGTTACTATCTTGGTTTCGTTAGAGGACGTTATTATGCTTTATATTTTTGAGTAATAACAAAATATTTTGAATTTTTTCTTGAATTTTAACTTATTGGTACTTTACAATGTTCATTTATTTATTTTGTTAGAATGTCTTGAAAATTTAGTATTTTGTAGATAAATAGCACATTACTTACATGATGCGCTCGCATCGCGCAACGCACAATGGATTCTTGAAACAATTGCATCAGATTGCATTGCATAATTTAAAACCAAGATATTTTTTTTGGTGGGGTGGGGGGGTAGCCTTGGTCGTGCCCCTCTCACGCCCAACCATCATGGCACACCCAGCGTGACCGGCGTTTTGTGACTGTTGTCACATGAGAAGAACGGGTGATGGCGGTGTCTTCTAATGGACTTGTGACCATTGCATGTTTTGAAAAAAAAAAAAGCACTCTTTTGAAACAAACAAAAAAAACTTTTTTAAATATGGTCAACCCCCCATCAAGCCTCTTGTATAGCACCTCCTTGGCGCTTCCGTGTTTTAAAACTTATTTTCAAATTATAATATTATGGAGAATTGCATATATCCCCTTCTAAATTTGCAAATTTGCATATTTCTCAAATAATGCTTGAAGACCATTGTTAGAGATGGAGATATGCAATTGCCTCATAATATTACATCAATTTGTATACATGATGAATTGATGATTCATTTTTACGTATTAGATAAAGTGATAAACAAATTAAACTCAAAAACCTCATGTAATCATACACAAGTAAAATCTCAACATTCTACTTTGTTTTTGTTCCAGAGGATCACCCTAAAGGAAATCAAGAGCCATCCATGGTTTGTCAAGAACCTGCCTCGGGAGCTAACAGAAGCAGCACAGGCTGCATATTACAAGAAGGAGAACCCAACATTTTCCCCACAAAGTGTGGAGGAGATCATGAAGATCGTGGAGGAAGCAAGGTCTCCACCACCAGTCGCGCGTTCCCATAGCGCGTATGGATGGGGAGATGATGATGAAGATGAAGATGATATTAAAGATAAAGAAAAAGAAGCAGAAGAAGATGAATATGATAAGAGAGTGAAAGAAACTCATGAAAGTGGAGAAATTGGTCCAGTTTAACCCTCCTTGTTCATGAGTTGGAAAATATGTATAAAAATGGAGGGTAAATCTGTAAATTTGGTATTTATATTAAATAGGTATGCTGGTGTGTGAGAACATTAGGTTTGTGGAGTAGTTCAGTCCTTCCATTTCAAGTTGCTGGAATTGGGTTCTTTTTGGTAAACAACTTATGATTATATATATGATTGTTTATTTCTTTAGATGTTTGGTATGCAGTTAATTAATTTTAAATCTTTAAATTAAACATCAGGAGACCAATGAAGTGCAATTCAGAATGTAAAATGGAATTATTTTAGTTTTGTTACCAATTATGAATTTAAGCGAGCTTTACTCGACTCTATATGTGGGTCGTGTGGTGTCTTTATAGGGTTTGGTAATATAAAGGTGGTGTTTCAAAAACATGGTATCTTGTCCGGGAAACCCTTTATCGAGCCGGGAAAATGGCTCACCGATCTGGAACACCACCCCGCGAATGGGGGTGGCATTTTGGTGGAAAACCAGGTTGGTTCTTACTGAATGAAGCTAAGTGGGGAAGTCAATTTTGGGTCATAGACCTATTTGTCAAAATCATCCGCGATTTTCAAAAGGAATTTTGAGTATTTTCAAAGTCACTATAAAAGCACATCAGCTATATGGATGCTCTTGATGTGCTTGATGAATATTTGCATATGGCTATAACACTTTTGTGATGTTATTAGCCCGTATTCGAAGAATCGACAAATTACAATGATGTCCCACTTTTATGCGTCACACATGAAGGACATAGTGTTTCGAGGACATTAGGGAGCCTAGATTGTACGCATCAGGCTATGGGAAAATCTCTTTCTTGAAAATATTATTGTACAACATACAAGGCATAATTATGTTTAAAAAAATCTAAAACCCGAATCATATATGTCAAAACTTTATATGTTTTTTAATAATAAGATGCCACAAACATATTATTTAGAGAAAGTAGGAACTGTTTTGGTGTTTGGAGACCCATACCCACTAATACAGATTAAACTAGAGCGGGCTTCGAACCCCTCTCCACTAAAAGTTTAATTTTTTTAAAATCAACTATAATAACTTAAAAAACAAGTATAAACAATATACATGCATTTTTTTAATTATTTTTAATAGTTTCTCTTGCTAAATATTTACAATTTTAAAAAATAACACAATGTTATTTTTTCTAATTTATTTGTCAAATCATTGGAACTCGGGTTCTCAAAAATCGGAAGTCTTATTGTTGCGAACATGTATGTATATCATATGCGAGTCCTTCTGGTATGTTAGGAAATAATCATTTATTCACCTCATTCACATTTACTTTTGTTTCAAACTGTATTTTATCTTTGAGACTTGTTAAATAAATCTTCAATTTGATCACTGAACCAATTAATCCTTTAAGCAAATACACATCTTTATCAATCTAGAGTGAATCTTGTTCTTTGTAACGTTAAATCCAGTCACTAAGAGAAAATGCAGATTTGGAAGCTACTGTAGAAACTTGAATGGTTAGCATGAGTCAGGATGACTGGAATCAGAAAGCCATGTTCCTTTCCTTTTCTATTCTTTCCGCTAAGGAAAAAAGCTCAAAATTACAATAATCATCTGATTGAAAAGTGGGCATAAACCGTTCCATGATACCCCATGAGCTCGTTTGATAATGTGCTACCTTTTTGTTTTTGTCATATCATTACGGATCGTATATATAATTACAATCAATCAGATCCTCTATATATCAAACAATATTTAAGTTAATAAAAATGATCATACGTTCTCAATCAACCGATCATACCACAACCCATGAACACACCCGGTTACACTAGCCATCACTCCCAACACCTTCCCTGTTTCCGCCACCCTATCAGTTAGAACAGCTGCACCCACTTGACGGAGAGCCATCGTTGCCAGTAGTCTTCCACAATCCCCATTGCCACTAAACAAAACCCCTCTAGTTGCCAAATACACTGTTCTAGACACCTTCACAAAAACCGAGTCCTCGGCTTGAACACTTTTTCTTAGCATCCTTGCAATGACAAGTCTTCTCGACTCGGTTTTGGTTGTATCATTGGTTATATCAAAGCCATCTGCAGTTTTGCTCAGAAGTTCAACTATCTCCTCAAGACCTGCATTCTCTACCGTGTCTAGTATCTTCAAAAGCTCAGTGGAGCATTTTTGTATCATGGTATCCATGTCCTTGAGATTTGATATCATTTTCTCCGTCACGAGTGTTTGTCGAAGGACTAGAATACTGCACACGACATCATTAAACATTATTGGGTGGATCAAAATATAACCCAAATCATCAGTCGGGACCAGATATGGGACAGGTTTTGATAATCTTAGTCTCATCTCGATTATAAAAGCATGTCCTGTACCATAAGGTAGTATTTTCAAATTTAATGCAGGCAATCAGATGGGTGTCACCTAATACCATACCAAACCCATGAAATTTTTTAAACTAATCTCATACCCAAATATCTGTCCCGAATGTTTCATGTTCGAGTTGTTTTGACATCCCTAGGTGCAAAAACTCAGCCTACCTGGCAGTAGGGGTGTCCATAAACCGACCGAACCGCCTAAACCGGACCGAAGACAACTGGTCGGTTTTAGAACTTCATGGTGTGGTTTATGGTTTTAGTATTATAAAAACCAAGTGGTTTGGTGTGGTTTACGGTTTGCTTTTTTTCTAAACCGTATAAACCGCACCAACCGTATATACATACGCACACATATACATATACATATACATATGCATATATATATGTATGTATTTATATATCTTAAAATTATTGAAAAACCTATGTTAAATTCTTTTCGTTTACCTTTTTTTTCATTTATCTTGCTCTTTCAATCTCTATTCTATTAATTCACGGCTCACAAGTTCTTTTAAAATGAAAAAGGATGATGATAATTATATAATATTATTGATTTAGAAGATAATCTTCAATCAAAATTTATTCACCACCTTTTAGACTCCTTTTGTTATTTTGATATTGGTTGACTTTTATATTATGGTCTTTTATTTTTTAAAATTTGAATTCCAAATGGATTATGGTCTTTTGCATTGTTATATTAAACGTTATCTATTGTTTTTTTATAAAACCGTGAAACCGCAAAAACCGAACCGTAAAACCGTGAAACCGTCAATACCGGTCGGTTTGGTTTACACAACTTACATGGTCTGTTTGGTTTGTCATTTTTTTGAAACCGCAGTTAGTGGTTTGGTTTAAAAATTTTTGCAAAACCGGCCGAACCGCACCACGGACATCCCTACCTGATAGCAGTAACAATGATCCCCTGGATTTGAGCCTGAACCAGTCTCAGCCTGAGAAAGTTAAGCTTCAGTGTTTCAGGTAACTCTTCCTGGGTCACACCATAAACATCATTTACCATTTTCAGCAAACCGATCCTCACAAGCAGATCACGCCTTTCTCCCTTGCACTCAGGGTACCCATTATCTAAAGAAAAACAGAACAAATGTTGGCTAACAGGTCAAATTACAAGTTATGATTTTTGAAACATAAATAAATATGCAAGTTATGTAAGTTGCCTGCTGCATCGTCTGTTACAGAAACAGAAGTTGGTCTCAACCCATTAGAGAAGCTTCCACCACTTTTAAGAGCAGTGGAAGGAACCACAATCTTCTCAGATGGCGAGCCATCTTGCAAGCCTGAAAGAACCCGGTTGTGGTCGCTCCAATCTTGATCATAAGTGGGCCCTAAAGATGACAGCCACCTCATGGTCAATGGAAGTCGGATGCAAGCCTCAGATGGTGAACCAAACCGCTTTGCAAATGCTTTTCCTAGATACTCCAAACCAGCAGGCCCGCTCAGTAATGGTTCCACAATCTTTATACGAGCATTGCTAATTTCTTGCTTCAGCGCCTACAAAACACAGACTTTAAACATGATTTATTGGTACAAGCATTCTTAAATCAGTCATTCACCTAATGTAATGCAATGTTAGGTGGTGTGCAACAGGTCAGAATATGTAATGTATAGGAGGGGTCGACCCAAAACACTGTCTAATGTGATTATCAATATAAAAATATATATATATATATACACACTTGAAAAAAATAATAATTTAACTTCCTAAGTAAACTGATGTAGGAGGTTTTATGTATTAAGAGTGAGTATATACTCTTTGCCAAACACAGACTATTAGAAAATAGTAATTGGCAAGCCAGATGAAGAAAAAGAGTATTTGATTTTTAATAGAGAGAAAAAACAATCCCAAATTACCCACTTAAAAACTGTGGGTAACTTCATTTGACTTGTTTCATTTAAACTATTTTTAACTTGTTAGAGAACATAACCTGATTTAACCCATTCATAAGCAAATGTGTTAAAATTGCTACCTCTAGGCAGAGAAAAAGAGAAAAAAAAGCAGAAAATAGATACCTGTATCTCCTTTAGAACAAAACGCAAACCCTTAACCAATGCTATAGCATTTGAACGATTGGAATCATCAGCCTGACATATATCAGATAGTTCTCTTAAAACTATTGGTGGCATCTTTGAGACTGAATTCATTAGCAGGAGCTGAAAGCTTCTGCAGGCTCAACAATGCAAACTCCAAAATTTTACCAAGATACTCCATGTCTAAACTATCTGATTTCAGCAGCTACATACAGAGAAATGAAAACCAATGTTCAGCAATCAAAGCAAACTTTAAACGAAGAAAACAGTTGAAAATAAAGAGATTCAAATTTGGCATGTTCACACCACCTGAGAGGGAATATCCACATCGATAATTTCAATAAATCTTGTTTCCAACTCTGTGGAGCCATCTCACAAAGTTCATCCCTCCACTTCCTTCATGAGTTCAACACACGATCATAGTTATCTTTCTTGTATAGACTTCGTTATGCCATCCCAAAAGCTTTTTCCATCGTCTCATCACGTACTGTGATAATTGTCAAATGTTTCCTTTTCTCATGGAACAGAGGTAGTGCAATCATAGAATATTGTAAAAAGTAAAGGGAAAAAGAAGACATAATGATAAAAAAAAGGAAAAACTAACCTTGACAATGGTTTGGTCTTCATCAGTACCATTCAATGTATTTGCAGATGAATAATGCTGACCATGAACAAATTCATTCACGATCAGCTCATTCTCAATGCTGACAGTCTCACCAGAACGATGTAACTGACTTTCTGGAGATATACTACTTCTAGCAGCAGAGCGCCGACGACTTTTTTGCATTGACTTGGAATCATCATCTTTGAAAAGGGCACAAACCACATGGCTAGACTCTTCACTTTTGGTCTTTTTTTCTGAGTCAGCAGTTGAGGTTACCAGCAAGGATAAGATGGTGGTATATGTGCAGCTGGTGAACCCATGGGGTTGCCATTCTCAACTGCTTTAAAGTATTTCGTTTGTGTATCAGAAAGAGCATTCCTCATATGCTCTATCCCTGCATCTCCATTAAGGTGTCTTACCCTTTCCCTCAAAAAGTTGCTGATCCTCTGTCACCTGCATTGTTTAATATATTCCAACATCTTTTAGAGTGGGCAATTTCAACCCCACTTATCAATGGTCGATTCAGCTTATGTTTTCTCTCTAACAAATCAAATGAAAAACTTCAAGGACAATGGGCAGAAAGTAACCTAAAGTGTATCGTGATGCATAAGACCACCTAAAATACCCCCATCTAAAACAATTATTGTGCTACTATGGAAGTAATATAATTCAGCATCACATGTGAGAAGCGTTGTTTCAAAAAATAACAGTGTTTTCGGTTCAACCCAAATCTGACATGTTCCAAACCATACACCAAGAAATGCCTTTCTACACCTGTTACTTGACCTGCCACTTTGTGTATTGCTAAGAGTAGAAAAATTTAAAGCTGGTAGTAAACCTGTTTTTGACTAGCTTTCATATGATGTGTAAGATCAGCATTATCTCCAGTGTCAGTTGCATTTTTTGCATCATTGAGATTTCCATCTGACAAGCAGCCCTCACCAGATCCTCCTCTAAAGACTCAGCATCCTTAACCTTCCAAACCACAAAGCTATTCAAGTAGGCACACCATGCCAAATCAAAAACCAACAGCTGTGACCTAAAGGTACGTGTGGGCAACAACGGTTTGGATTCTCCAAATCTTCTATGTAGTATTATATTAATCAATAAATCAAATTCGTGAATAAACTTCTTGGCCGCCTCAGCTAAAGCAGCCTCACTCACTCTCCTTGACCGCTTAAAACGGCATCAGGATGAGCCACAATCATGTAGGTGGGCACATAGCACTATTCTCACTTGATACCTTGACAACTTTACAGGTGTCTTAGAGACTGCACTGGCAGGATCAGGTTTCCTGACGTGTCTACTGTGGGCAGGGGTTCTGGGCGTGTTCTCCTGCTAGGTGAAGCAACTCTTTTAAGGAGGTGGTTCAATGTCATTCTGAACATTGTTACTGATTCCAGATTCCATGTTCATTAACGCTTTGTAACGGATCTCAAGGCGGTCAAATAAAGCTTTTGTAGTCTGACGTTTAGTGTGTGTTTTCATAAATACTGCAAACTGCTCAAATGGCATTGACTTTACATGATCCTCATTGATGTTTAGAGCAGTGTAAACTTTTGGCCAATTCAAAGGTGGATTTCTCTTAGAAATTTTCTCCAGCATCTAATAGAAATTGCTGAATTAGTTTCGCATGAGATATTAACAAATATTTTTTTAAAAAACAACTGACATCCTATATCCATCAGGCATCATTGTATTTCACACACAAAGGTAAACTTCAATTTTAGCACATGTACCTTGCCAAATTTCTAGAAAGATAGTCAGCTTGCTTCTGCATCTTCTTGGTCCAACTAGCACCTACAGAGTTATGTAATTTGCTCTCTGCATCAGGTATTCTGCTCTCTGTCTCTTTGCCTGTGTACAAGAACATTGTCTAAACTAAGGTCATTCGCCCAATGCTAGAAACATGTTCCAAAATAGAAAACGAGTACAGACAGCAAAAGAGTGATTTTTTCGTATGGTTCAGGTTGGATCAGGTTTCGTTAGATTTCATCATATATGATTACAAAATATGTACTTTTCTTCACAATATATTTTTTTGAATCAAAAGGTTTGGCAAGTTTATGTATTAGAGATTAAACAAGCAATCCAAACTGACAAATATTAAAATGTGTCTAAATTGCCACCTCCAATGCCTATTGGAGAACAATAGAAAAGGGCATGCATACCCTTTGCAGTTTATCTTCCAAACTCTCTCTTAATCTCCTTCTTTCAGTCTCTCGCTTCTGAGAGACGAGTTTGGAAACCTTTCTTTCTTACTTGTAGCCTAGCATGTGCCCTTTCCATGTCAGCTTCCAGTAATTCCAATCTTTTCTTCTCAGCTGCAGCCCTTTTTGAGATATAGCAGCACCAACACACTCTTTATACTTACTCTCACGAGCAATCCTTCTTAAAAGAGATTGAGATGTTCTTTCCCTTAAAGTGGCCCTTCTTTGCCTGTAGGCTTTCAAGATTCTCAATCTGTTTGTCTCTGCTTGCCTCACGCGCAACTCCACTTTTGCCCCTAGCTTGCACATTCCTCCTTAACACGCACTTCTACTAACCCTGTTCTGGTTGCTTGCCTCATCCGGTCCAGCTTTGTTAAACGTAGCTGAGCTTCTGCTAAGATGCTTGACCTGATAATTTGTAAAGCAAATGCATGAGATCTCACTGTACATCTCTCTTACGAATGCATTAGTTGCAAAAGTTTAAACAACAAATGACAGCCGATATTTTCTAGAATATGCTTTTATCAAAAGATGGAAAAAGAATGTAATGAAAATTAAAAATATCAAAAGCTGGAGATGACAGCAGAAACTGTAACAGATACCAAATCTGTTATTAAATTTGATAATCTGTATACTTCTTTGATCCCCTAGAGAAGGTGAAGGTGAAAAATAGCATCATAAGCAAAGAAAGAACATCAATATTCACTCCAATGGATGAGAACTTAAACATTAGCTTGTTATTTATATGTTTAACATTATCTACTTCCTAGCCATCAATTTAATATTCACAGGTTAATTGTTTACTCGATGCTGGAAGATCATTTGTAGGTTATGACAGACAGAGCCCAGAGGATATCAATTGGATCAAATTATTACCCGAATCGTAAACAACTACACAATCAACTCACCTTTGAGATACAGTTTCACCACTCAAAAGTTTTATTTGAGCCACACTCTGATTCACATCTACGATATAGACACACCACGTAAGATTTAAATCAGCCTCCAAAGTTCACCTTTTAACCAGGCCAACAATTAAGATAGCAGTGGACGATAATTCTCCCAAGTAAACGAAGAATATGAGTTTATAAAATTCAAGTCTGTCCATTCCATTGTTAGTTCTCGTACAAAAACGATGAAACACCAGATAACTACCCACGTATGCTTACACTTAGGGAAATGAAAATAACTGCTTTGACAATGTCAAAAATAAAAAATAAAAAAACAACATAGATGATAAAATAAGACAAAAGACAGACTAAAAACAAACTACATAAAAAAATGCATGTGTCTAGTAAATGAAAACATCAGATGTGGATTAAATAACCCAATTCAGCTCCATCTGCTCCATCTCCTTTTGATCTGTTGTCCCTGTTGGTTGCTTGGGGCATTTGGCTACCATTCTCCCCTGCATCAGAAAAGTTTGTCCTCAAACTTGGAAGGGATTCCGCAGGATCAAAATAGGGTTGCAGGTCAGCAATATTGAATGTAACAGGTTATGGAATTGGGCTACCTATGTGGTTGTTTCAGGATATTCTCCCTTAGTTTTGTTTAACACTAATTCACTACTATTTTGACATTTGCAATGTCTATGTTAGAGCAACCTTGGAGCAAAAGCAATGTTGTTTGGTTGCAGTAGGCCTTGGGGTTGACTGCAGAACAGGAAAAAAAAATAAGAGGGGTTCCGTTCTATTTTTATTAACCCAAGATTTCATTCTCTATACATATCGTCTTTTACTTGTAATGTTTTCAACACCTTATAATAAGAATATATCTTAGTTACCACAGCCACCGTGGTCGTAGGTCAGTTTAGACCAAACCACATTAAACCCTCCTGTTATTTACTTACTTACGATTCCATTTGTTCCATGTTCTATTCGTGTGTTCCATGTTCGTGTGAGTTATATCTAAAAAGTTGTATAAGAGCCATGGCTCTTGCTCATGATCACATGAGAACACAAAGTTGAACTGCTGGACTGCTAGCTGCTGCTAAGGTTCCACCACCGTGCTCGTTTGCTAGGAAGTCTGCTAGGGTTTTTCCATCGCATTAGGGTTAGATTGCAAGCTAGGGATTGCGCTCCAGCGAGATCTATCCGAAAGCCACTGTATCACCATCGTTTGGCAATCATGGAAAAATTGTCAGTCTCATTGCAGCTTTTACAGGGTTTTGATCAGTTTTGTTGTCGTCTTGGTTATAAAAAAACTCAAGGCAGTCGGGCCATTTAGGACTCAAGCCGAGCTGCCGAGGAATGAGGCGAGAATCTCATGTATGCAAAGTGTTGCTCTATATACAACAAGATAATTTTATCTACAGCTAACATATGCATTTGTCTTATCTTTCTAATATATCGGCCTTTTTTTTATCAAGCAAACCATTCATAATCTTTAATCTCATTGGTTGCTTCTGCATATCACCCTCCTACATGCCCCGATCTTGACCAATGTTGATCAAATTTGACCCAGATATTCATAAGGTGTCGCCTCAAGGCCCTGAAGCGTATGCATGCATGCGCCTAACGCCTCATGCCTTAGGTGCTATTTTTAAACCCAAAGTTGGTGTGTTGGTTCTAGTTAATGATCACAGGCCAAGATCAGATCCTATTTACAAAAGAACAACTTTTGAATCAAATTGATTACTGAGACAGGAAACCAGTGTCGGTCGTGTTGTCAATTTTTGTGGTTTCAATTTAAAGTTTCAATTCTGATTATCAATTTCATTATTTGTTGTGAATCAATAATCAAATAAATTGATCTGATTAATTGGGTTAAACAGAATAGCCGTTAAGTTCATACCTGAGTCATTGTTGTGTTTGTCTATGTTTATCGATTTATTTTGCTTTAGCTATTGTTACGATGACCTTGGGAAGCTAAGATTGGCTAATAATGAAGTTATTGATGATATGCGCACAAGAGACATTGATTTTGAAAACTTGAGTCAGTTCATGGACTTTGAAGAATATCAAGGAAATTCCAAGCTTAAAAGGATGGTTAATTTCTTCAAGCAAGTGGATAAATTGGAGCAAATGGGCAGTGGAAAGTCGTTAAAGAGAATGTGGTCATAGGTCGAGAAAAGAAAGAAGGTTCATAGTACTTGGTCAAGATACTATTTGATAAAGTAACTATCCCAGTTCAAAGATAAAGTACAAACAACAAACAAACCCAGTATGTTTCCACTGCGTGGGGTCTGGGGAGGGTGAGATGAAAATAAACCTTACCCTACTCCAGATGTGGCAGTTCAAAGATAAAGTCTGATTCACAAAACCTTATGGGTAGAAAAGGGTAATTTGCAAGTGAGAAACCTAGAGCCAAAATAATGATTCAAGATGAAAAAGCATGAAAGGTTCATGTAAACCATTCAAAGGATTTCATGATAGTGGAAGCACAGGACTTGCTTAAGCTAGGGCTCTTAAACAAAAGTAGGTGAAAAGAATCGGTGTTCCAGCTGATAAAGTCTCTCAAGTGGATTCATTGCTTAAAAAGGAGGGTGTTGTGTGTTCTTAAGGCATCTTAGGATCTGCATTCTATTACAACTTGAGTCGGTAGGGACAGAGAACGAGTCAGAGGCAGTTTCAGCTATGACTGATAAGTTAGATTTGATAGGACCTTCAATGTGCCTTCAAATTAATTGATGAGACGGTGATTGTAACCAGGAAGAGCATAAAGTTCTATCAACATATTACAGAAGTACGATCAAGATCAGTAGAGCATACGAAAGCATTCAATGCCTTCGAGTGGGAGATTGTTAGGTTGCGTAGACCTGTGGGGTTGATCGCAAAACACGAAAAAAGAGTAGGAGCAGCCGATTCTAACCCTAGCAGGCATGCGTTCTATATTTGTTAACCTAGATCTCGCTCTCTATAAATATGATCTTGTAGTAGCTAAGTTTAGATTGAACGGAACCATTTAAAACCCTCGTGCTATTTGCTCGCTTTCATGTGTGTGTTCGTGTGTGATATACCTAACAAATTTTGTTGCCATGTGACATGTAGTTTATGGATATTTGCTTCGTTTTAAAAAGCTTGAGACACTTTGAGGCATTTAGGCATTAAAGGCCGAGCAAGGTGTGAGGCATAAGGCAAGAACCTCACGCACCCAAAGTGTTACTCTTTATATAACAAAATAAGTTTTATCTACAACCAAAAGATGCATTTGTCTCGTCTTTTTTACATATTGGCTTTTTTATCATGCAAATAATCTCTTAATCTTGTTGGTTGTTTCTACATATCTTCTTCTTTCTACGAACCGTGATCTTGACCAATGTTGATCAAATTTGACCCGGATGTTCATAAGGAGCCGCCTCAAGGCCCTGAAGCATTTTACGGCACGCGCCTCATGACTTGGGCGTGCCATAGGCGATATTTTTAAAAACATGGGTATTTGATATCTGTAATGTCTCATCTTAGGGGAAAACATTGGAGCAATGGTAAAGTTGTTGACATGAGACATGAAGGTCAAGGGTACAAGTCAGAAAACAACCTATTCAAAAATTATAGGGTAAGGATGTGTACATCAAGCCTAAGTTGGCACGCACGCCCCAGACCCCACGCATGTTGGATTCTTGTGCCCCGGATTTCCCTTTTCTTTACCATGAAAAATATCAAAATGATGTCAAGGTAGCAAAAAGTTGCTGATGAGGTCCATGATCACAATAAGCAATAACAAACAAGGAGGGATGCAAAAAGCCGTTGACAGAGAAAGACAAGAAGGTTAATCAAATAACACAATTGATTAATTAAAATACAAATGCAAGACAAAAGCTTCCGAACAATAGGCACACAATAGATAATGATCTTAATTTCACATGGAACATATACAACTTTTGTTGGATTCTAAAAATCTAAAATGACAAATATATACCACAATCTGAATATGCTAGCTTTGTTGGTTTGTCACTATAAAAGCCAGATTGAATATGAATAATGAAAATTTTACCTTTTCTGTTCAGCTGCTAGAAGTTTTGCCTGTAGACGTTGACCAAGGTTTTCATGGTATCCAGATTGTGGAGGACTCCTGGGCTTTGGCCGCGCCTTGCTTGACAAATGCTCATAAAATTTCTGCAAAAATCAAAGAAAGGAAAAAAGAAAAACAAAGATCACCCATTGAAAGTCTGCATTAATCATAATACCTAAAAAAAATTAGATGCCAATTAATACAAGTTTTGAGCAGTTACAAATAAACAAGCATACCTAGCAAAAATCTTACTACTCATACACATGACAAATTTTTTCATATATTTTCTTTTTTTCTCCTTTTTTCCTTCTATTCTAAAAAGTAAAAAAAAAAAATACAAGTTTTGAGCACTCAATTAGTTAAAATACATTAAACTCAGTTCTTAATGTCTCCTCTGGTTTTCGATTGATTCGGGGCGGTAGCGGTTATAGCCTCTTAATGATTAAAAGTAATCTTTAAGTGGATTCTTCCATTTTAATTAAAATGTCAAGCGAAAGATTACAATAAACTAACAGGTAAGCGGGCAAATAGCTGCGCCGCAACCCCTTTTGACTTACAAAACCAATCCTACTAAAAGCAATATTTTAGGTCCTAGGCTGAGATATTACTCTGTTAAGAAAATGGAACTGTACTCTTATAGCCTCTTACTCATAGAATTAAAAGCTACCTTTTAAATGTTGGAATAATCTTGTAATTATTAAATAGTTAAGGGGTTAAAGTAGAAAGTTTGTTTTAAATTGTTTTGGTTTATCTAAATTGAGTTTTAAAGTTTAAGGTTAGATAAAGTTTTGGATTAGATTGTTTAGTTTGAGTGTTTTTACGGATAAAGTTTTGACTTTTGTGGTTTTGTTTTAGTATAAATAGGGGTAAAGTCTTTGGCTTTCTTGTACCCAATAATTTATCAATAAAACAAAACAAGCATGAAATTTTGCATGGCGGTTGTGAAAAGAAATAAAGAAGAGAGCAGCCCTGTTGGGCTGATCAGGTAGTAATACTAATCGCGATTTGATTGGAAGCTGTGAGGGCTTCAATCGTTGTGAAGATCTGATTGTGTGAGACGATCAAGGAGCGGAAAAAATCAAGGTTTTGGTTGTGATCCTGTGCGACGCAGGTTGGAACATCAATTTTGGGATTGATTGGAAGGTGCGGGAGTTTCAATCGGGTGACTAGGAGCTGTGAAGGCTTTGATCGACCTTGGCTGTGAGAGCTTCAATCGGATTCATCTTGAAGGCTGTGAGGGCTGGAACAAGTTGGGAGGGGCTGTGAAGGCTTCAATTTCAATTCTGTGTGATTCAAGAAGCATCAATTTATGATAAATTGGTGATTGTTGGTGCTGTGTGAAGCAGTATGGGAGAATAAACTGGTGTTTTAGGCTGATTTGATCAAATAGTTCAAGGAGTGTTACAGCCATGTGAAAAAAAAAAGGTTGGTTCTAAGTGAGCCAAATAACAGGTTTTGTGTAAACCAGAAGAGAGAAAGGAGGATGATCTGTGTGATCAGGTTCTGAGTGAGCCAGCTGGAGGTGTTTTGTGTGTACAAAAGAGGTTCTGGGTGAGCCGGAAAAACAGTTCTGGGTGAGCTGATGAGACTAGAAAGAAGACGGTCCATGTGATCATGGAAGGGTTCTGTGTGAGCTGTGCGGTTTTGTGTGAACACGAAGAAAAGGTTCTGTGTGAACAAGAGGAAAAGGTTCTGTGTGATTTGGAGAAGACCTGTGTGGAAGAAAAGTTGTGTGCAGATGTACGAAGAAACAAAAGATGGCAGAAGGGATGTGCAAGAGATTGATGCTGAAAAGAACCTTTGTTTTCTAGATAGAGCCGCATCAAGAATTACAAGATTAGGGGGTGATTGTTGGAATAATCTTGTAATTATTAAATAGTTAAGGGGTTAAAGTAGAAAGTTTGTTTTAAATTGTTTTGGTTTATCTAAATTGAGTTTTAAAGTTTAAGGTTAGTTAAAGTTTTGGATTAGATTGTTTAGTTTGAGTGTTTTTAGGGATAAAGTTTTGACTTTTGTGGTTTTGTTTTAGTATAAATAGGGGTAAAGTCTTTGGCTTTCTTGTACCCAATAATTTATCAATAAAATTTTAGTTTTTGTTGCTTCATAATTCTAATCGGAGTCTGATCAGAAGGGGTCCTGGTGCTTCATTAAAACCATCAAAAACTATGATCTATTAAAAAGCTACGATAGATTAAAAAATTATCTTCAATGACCATACAACTAAATAGCCCCTTGTAACAAAAATAAAGTGAATAAAGTGAAAAGGAACAAAAAATGAAGTACAAAATTCATAGAATTTGAGATGTTTTTACATCTCTCTTTTTTTTAACAGCTAGCGAGGGCTGTGATCCACCTGCTCCTCACAGTCTGCTGCCACATGGATCCTCGGACACAACAACTCACGCGCTACGAGGCGTTAGCACTATGTGGTAAAAGTACTTTGGCTAGGATTTGAACCATGACCCTCACTAAGCCAGAGTTTACCAAAATGATGGAGTGCCAATTAAGCTACAAGCTTATTGACGAGATCAAGAACACAGACGAAATCAAGAAGAACAAAAAGATCGTTATACAGATTAATTGACCAAGAGACTTTACCTGTCGACGAAGATCTGCATCCCGAAGCTTAGCTTCGATTTCTTCAACACTAGACGGAGACGCCTTTGTTTCCGTGAGTCTCCGGCGAAGCCTCGGCGGCATAGTTGGCGTCAATGATAATCCTTCACTATCATCAGCCGAAAAATCCATAGCAACACCGACATTCTCCGGTGAATTATCCACTCCAACCTCCATCGATTAATCTAATCAACGATTGTTACAGATCAAATTGGATGTAAACACTTACACAATTGACAGATCACAGTTTACTGCTTGAAAAACTCAAATTGATCGAGGAATTTGTATGTGTAATTGTGGATGGGTGTAAATATTTTCTCGAATGCACGGGTTGTCTATGGAGCCGTATACACACACAAATATTTGATTTAGAGAGAGAAAGTGTAGAGAGAGAAATTCAAAACTTTGAAAACACTTACTATTTTTACCCCTTGAATACTTTATGACCAACTTTAGTCCTTGATTTTTTATATTTTTTTAATAACGATTTGTTATGCTTTTAGATATCCTATTTCATTTCTACATCAATATATTTTTTTTATAACGGCGGTTGATACAAATAAAAGATTGTTGCCTAATAGTGCCGTGACTGAGTGTCGAAATTTCAGTCTTAGACTCATGCTACAATTGTAGCGGTGCATTTTTAGTGGCACTAGAGAGGCTCCCCTATGCTGCGATTGCAGCGGAGGCTTCATCCAACCCTTCTGACGGGCCAAGTTGGTTGGAGTCGAGACTCGTCAACCAACCGTTCCACAGAAAAACCAGATAGAAAGCTTTAGCCTTGATGCGTAAAACCCTTTTGGTTCGGACACAAAGCCGGGTGATAGCCCGGGTCGCGCGTCATTGTCATGTCTCACAAAATTTTGACAATAATGAAAATTGAACCCACAACTTTCAATAGAAAGTGAGAGCATTTTACCATTAGACCAAATCTTGAGTACACATGAATATACTTGGTATGTAAAGTAATTGGCGACTCGTTTTATGAGTTTTTATGAACCATAACTAACACAAATATAATATTTAAAAAAATTGTAAGAACATTTGAGATATCATTAATTGGCGACTCGTTTTATTATTAATTGGCAATATGTTATACAACACGAAAACATAAACCGAAAAAAAACTTATTACAAGAACAAAAAGAAAATTCTAACTATTATACGAAATAGAAAATTACATAAACGAAATGCAGAACATAAACAGGTTGATGACTGCTAAATTATGATAAACATGGGTATCTTAAAATAGGTTTCAGGTCACCCAAATTAATGAAGCCAACTATTTACCATGATACAACAGCCGTAGCAGTGTGTAATGTCGGTATTATCTTAACACCTGGTAAAGTTATCTTAAACAAGAACTTGGATTATTGAGAAAAGTAGAAATTCCTTAACCTGTGTGTTAGATTGCATGTATTGTTAAAAAAATATCCAACAAGGCATCAATTGTCTTATACTTATGCTAGAAAATGTTGCAAAAAGTCTTGCTTAATACACATAATCAATACATATAATGTGAAAACTCTTGATTTAATTCGTAGATTAATTGAGAGTAATACATATTCTTTAATTTATTCATACTAATTTAGAGTTAACAAACACTTCAATTTCCAATAACATGTACTAAAATCAAATTATCAGTTTTTATCAAATAACAAACACTACAATCTAAAAAGACGCTTCTTACAAACATTCTTGTAAATTCTTTTTCTTCCAATTGTTTTTTTTATTTAACTCGTGTAAGACCATATTGATTGTTTTTTTGAACGGCAGATGGTCCGTTGTGCTACCTTTAGTTATTATTGTGGTTGGTAACTAAGATCAATTCATAGATCCCTCACCTAGTATCCATTAAAGTATAACATGTGAGACTTGAACCCTGATCTCCAAAGAGAAAGGGTCAAGACATATTGTCTGTCTCGCCAAACCAAGGAATTGTCGTACCTCGGTAGGGTTCTTTGGCGCTTCCCAATTCTTAATCGCTTCAATTTTCGCTGGATCAACATGTATGCCCTTTTCATTGGCTATATGACCAAAGAATTGAACTTCTCGCATCCATAAGTCACATTTCGAGAACTTAGCGTACAATTGTTCTTGTTTCAGTAATTCCAACAGCAATCGAAGATGTTTAGCATGCTCCTCTTCAGTCTGAGAATAGATGAGAATGTCATCAATGAAAACAATGACAAACTTATCAAGATAAGGTTAGCAAACTCGATTCATGAGATCCATGAATACCGCTGGAGCGTTTGTCAACCCAAATGGCATAACCAAAAATTCGTAATGGCCATAGCGCGTTCTGAATGCTGTCTTCGGAATATCTTCCTCTTGGACTCTGAGTTGATGGTAACCCGATCTGAGATCAATCTTCGAGTAGTAACTCGAACCTTGCAGCTGATCGAACAGATCGTCAATTCTAGGTAACGGATACCGGTTTTTGATAGTAACCTTGTTAAGTTCCCGGTAATCGATACACATACGGAAAGTCCCGTCCTTTTTCTTGACAAATAAGACTGGAGCTCCCCAAGGTGAAAAACTAGGTCGTATAAAGCCCTTATCCAACAACTCTTGCAATTGTGTAGATAACTCTTGCATCTCAGACGGTGCAAGTCGATAAGGCGCCCTAGCTATCGGTGCTGCGTCTGGTGTAAGGTCGATTCGAAATTTCACATGTCTGATAGGCGGTAATCCCGGTAGGTCTTCTGGAAATACTTCAGGAAATTCACAAACTACTGGAATGTCTTTGATCTTCTTCTCAGCTACCGGCTTCTCAGTTATAAGTGCTATAACTGCTGTATGACCTTTACGCAGACATTTGTGTGCTTTTATACAAGATATGAGACGCAGTGGCGTACTGCTCTTCTCGCCTTGTACATACAGTGTCTGTCCATGTGAAAGAGGTATACGAACGATCTTTTCATAGCATACTATTTCAGCCTGGTGTTTGAACAACCAGTCCATGCCAATGACTACATCAAAACTGCCTAAAGTGATAGGCATAAGATCAATTTCCAGTGTTTGACCCATCAAGTCAAGCATACATCCCTTAAGGATTTGTTCAACTACAATTAACTTGCCATCAGCTAGTTCTACAGTGTATGGGTTTTCTAAGGCAGTAAGACTAACATTTAGCAACTTAGAAAATGAACTAGATACAAAACTCCGGTCTGCACCAGTATCAAATAGTATAGAGGCATAGTGATTATTCAAGAGGAACGTACCCGTGACAATGTTGGGATCCTCTCGTGCCTGACGTCCTCTAATCACAAACGCCCTGTCCCTAGCAACATTGTTGTTGTTATTAGTGCCATTGTCGTTGCCGTTGCCGTTGCCATTGCCATTTGCATCATTAGTCCCGCCCTTCTTGAGTTGTGGGCAATCCTTTTTGAAGTGCCCCGGTTTGCCACACTCATAACACCCCTTTGAGTGTTGTCCTGATTGTTGGAATTGTTTTGCAGTTCCCCGCGGCAGTCTTTGGCTACATGCCCTCCTTTGCCACACCGTTGGCACCGATACTTATCACATTGATTCCCAACATGATGGAATCCACACTTGTTGCACTTTGGGTATTTACCAATATACCCCCTAGATGACTGCTGACCACTATTTGAATTGTGATATGTCTTGTTCGAATCCTGCTTTCGGTTCTGCTGAAACGGATGTTGGCTGAAATTCTTGGAGTTGCTCCCTTCCCACTTCCGCTTATGATCTCCCACCTTAGTAGCTGATGTTCGTTTAGGCAGAGTTCCCTGTAACACTGCCTGATCGGTCAGTTGATGCGCCAACCGAACAGCTTGTTGAATAGTGGTGGGATTTGCAGAAGTGACCAATCCCTGGATCTGAGGCACTAATCCCCCAATGTACCTCTCTATCCACTTGCTTGCTGGAGTAGCCATGTGAGGTAGGAGTCTGGCTAGTTCATGAGATCGAGTAGTGTACTCCTCGATGTTAGACCCCTCCATCTTGAGATGCCAATACTCCTCTTCCAGCTTCTGCATTTCACTGCGAGGACAGTACTCCTCTTGCAGTAATGTTTTGAATCCATTCCAGGTTAATGCATTAGATTCTCCCAATCCCAGAGTTTGAACGTTGGAGTTCCACCAGGTCAATGCTGGACCCTCCAAAGTTCTCGTAGCGTACTTAACTTTACTCCCTTCAGGACAGTTGCACATCTCAAATACTGATTCTGCTTTCTCAATACATCGAAGGAGTCCAATGGCCCCTTCCGATCCTTTGAAATTATGAGGTTTGCAGTCCAAGAACGTCTTGAACGTGCACACCTGTGGGTTCACCAATCCCCCTGCTGGACCCTATGGTCCTGTCATGTGTGTCTGCGTGTAGTTCGCGATAGCCTCCGCGATTCTGTTGTTGATCAGCTCATTGAGTTCTGCAACTGTCATATTGACATTTTCACCGGCCATTATCTTCCTAGTTAGAATAAATTTTAGAGTGTTATCAAAGTACAATGTGAAATGTGTAAACAATACAACAAACAAACATGTAACTGTATGAATTAACACGGCTGTTGGCAATAAGTAATAGTTTTCAATAGATAATAAGCTGATTTGATTACAATACTTTCAAAATCAAAACATAGGTTTTCAAATATCTAATATAGGGACACAACCCGCCCCTAATAAGTTTAAACAAAATAAAGAAAAATCAGGCATCCTCAATAGTAGAATCAGCATCAGAATCAACATCCTGTGCTAGTATTTCCTCCTCTTCCTCTTCCTCCTCTGCTTCGGATACAAACTGCTCCTCTAATGCAATCAACCTCCCCTCAGCAATGTCGGCTCGATGTTCCTCCTCTTGCACTCGTGTAGTCAGATGTACGATGTGAGACTCCATCCCCTGAACTATAATGCGAAGCTCTGCGTATCGGGCGTTTACATCCCGGAGCTCCTGCGCCATGTGCTCGATTCGATCATTAGCCCACTTTGACTCCCAGGTCAATCGGGCGACATCATCCGACTCAAATCGTGGCCTCTTACAGGCACAAAATCTAGGTGGCATACGATAAGAAGACTCCTCGGTGGGATCCTCCTCAGGTGCCTTCTGTGGGTCCCCGTGTGGTGCCTCCTCAGGATCCTCCTCTGGGTTGTCCTCCTCCGGGTCATCCTCCTCAGGATCCTCCTCCGGATCCTCGTCTGAGTCCTCCACGGGATCCTCCTCCGGATCCTCCTCATGATCCTGAAATGCTGGAGCAATCGGCTCCTCGTCATCAAGTACGATCACGTGCGGTGGTGATGGTGCTGCCATATCTGTTACATAAGACCATATGTAAATACCAGGCAAAAGCAGTTGTGTAAACAAGTGTCTAATTTCTAACAGTTATAGTCTAAGTCTACTAATGCAAACCTAGTTCGCTATAACCAATGGCTCTCATACCAATCTGTCACACCCCTAAATTTCAACTAACGGAATCATACCGTTTAGGACGTGACAAACCAGGATCTCAGATCATTAGACATAGCGAAGACCTCTATATGATTTTCAAACATACTTTGTTCTAAAACTGTAATATCAAAGTTCTAACGTTGCGGAAGCGTTTTTAAAACAAAAACAAACATAACGGTTTGAAAACTGTAAATTACAAAGCAAAGTCTCAAATGTTCAAATTCAAATCAACTGTAATGTAAAATATGCATGAGACTCGATCTCCTAGTCCATGCTCATCTGTTCCAGTACCTTAGCGTCCTGAGAAAACATGTAAATCAAGTCAACACAAAGGTTGGTGCATACACTGGTTTAAGTATTCACAAATGTTTGAAACAACTGTTTGAACAAAATGTTTGCAGATAACATAATCACACATGCATAGTCATGATAGCTAGTCATTTGTACTATTTACATAAGCGGTCGACACCGAAGCTGACTGTTAGAATGTTGATTGCCTTTCCACTATTGTCTAGCACAAACAATAGTAATGTGAATTGGCTAGTCAAACACCTGCGTAGACCTACAATCTACCAAGTGAGGTTTGTCAAACCTAATAGATCTATTTACAACTACCACGCTTTGCACTACGGCAAACTAAACGGTTCGATATGTAAGGACTTGTAATGCTATGTTCGCACTTAATGTAAACAGCTAACTCATGCAAGTGATATGTATCTAAAAGCTTTGTTTGCACATGTTTTCTCCCCCAAAACAGTTAAAATAAGAAAAGGGGTCGTGTACGCACCTTTGATAGTGAACAGAATGATCAACACACGTGAATTCGCGTAGAAAATCCTCTACGAAGAATCTGTGTTTAAACAATAGCATTGTGTTATTCGGAATGTCGTTTTGTGTTTGAAATTACATACGTGTCAACATACGTATGTTAGACTTGTTATAAACGTACATAAGTAAGTACGCGTGACTTTGAAATCGTTTAATAAAATCATATAGCCGTTTATGATTTTATTTAATTAAGCATAATTATACGCGATAACGTTTTCAGGTTAAAATGTAAATTTTATTATTTTATATTGTTCGGGATCCCGTTACGGTTCCAACGCAACTTGAACGAGTCGAATCGGAGTTAAAATGAGTAATTTATGATTAAAATACTAAAATGGCTTGAAAACCCAAAAAAAAAACAGATGGGGCCGGGTTCGAACCCGCGACCTCCATTCCATACTACACACACACTTACCATCTCAGCCAACCAAACATTTATAACATAGTTTCTACTTTAATTGTTTTAATCTCTAATCAGTCGGTTCCCCTATGTTTCTTAACCGAACCACCAAGCCCAAATTGGTCCATAAATCGATCCCAATCGATATCAAAACAATGGGGGTTTTATTCATGTGATCTAACTGAGTCTAGGGATTGTCTTGATTCGATTATTAGACCACAAAAAGTCCCAATTCGTGGCTTACATCGTTTCGAACTCGAGTATAAAAGTTTACAATTTGATTTAATCGATTTCGTTTAGATTGATTTGAAAAATCATATGGTTCTCATTCATAAGGAAATTTCGAAAATGTCTGTGCTAATTAATTTGAATATCAAGTTCGTTTAGTTCGAATTCCCTAAAACGTTTTTCATAGAAACCCTAGAACTAAAAACCCTTTGATTTGTTATTATATCGTGAAATTCGCATATGTGTTTTGTAAATCGGGGGTTTCTAAACTAACAGTAACAATTAATTTGATTTTTGAATCCATCTCGATCAAAATCCCCAAAGTCGTTTTATCATAAGAACCCTAGAATTGAAATCATTCAATTCGTAGTTGTTTGCTAAAATTATCGTATGAGTTTCATTACATTGATGATTTCGAAGCTCTCTGCATCGATTAATTTGATTTTTAAATATGTTCTCATCAAAACCCCCAATTCGTTCTTCATGAAGAACCCTAGTTATCGAAATCAAACAATTCGGTCATAAAACTCCGAATTGTTATAGGGCTAAGTTTTTTCGGCATGTTCAGGTTGTGTAGAGATTGATTATTACCTGGTTTGATGTTATTTCGATGGAGGTCGACTATAGGCTTGATGTTCGGCCCCCCTTCCAATCGACTTCACTTTCTGCTACGTCTTGAATCGAATTGCTTAGTTTCACAGGTTCTAAAAGTGCCGAATAAAGTCTCTGTAGTTTCAATTGTGAGGAATGAAATCGAATTGTGCGGCTTGTAGTGATGCAAGTGACGGTTTCGAATTTTGGACATCAAATGAGTTAAATTCGAGATTTAATGATTTCAATAACTGATAATAACGTTTAGTCATCATCATTGCATGCTGATGATGAATCGAATTGCTTAGTTTCACAGACATTTTACCTCTTAAAAAACAAACACCACCTAAATAAATGAAGAACATAAAATTTGCGTTCGTTTAATTAAATGAACGAACATGAACACACCTCATGTTCGTTTATTTATGTTCATAAACTGTTCAGATATGTTCGTTTATTTGTGTTCGTTAACGTGTGTTAATGTTCGTTTATGTTCATTAACTATCTAATGTTAGTTTATGTTTGGCAAACTATTTGATTTATGGATGATATGTATTTACATTTATGAGACTTGTCGTTTGCATTTGTTTATACCTGTTCAATAGTGTACGAGTTCATTTATGCTTTTTCAATAGTGTTTGTGTTCGTGTTCGTTTATACTTGTTCAATAGTGTTCATTTATGTTTGTTCTTTTATTTTAGTTCGTTTGTTTTTATTTATGTTTATGAACAGTTTGTTAAATTTTCTAATGAACAAAAACAAACATATTAATTTTCTTAATAAACGAACACGCACACAAAATTCATGTTTGTGTTCGTATTCGTTCATGTTCGTTTACAGGGCTAATATTTATTATTTATTTATTTATTTATTTATTTATTTGAAATGTCGTGTTTATTTAATTTATAAATGAAAATTCACTTTACAATAATCTCACTTTAACAAGATATTGATTACCTCTCAGCATTCTTTACAAGTTAGGTGTAAAAAAAACACAAGTGTAATAGGCTTACAACACGTAACTTTCTTTTGCTATTTAATCCTAAATTTGACATCTGAAACATTCTTCAAATGATATTAATATGAAAAGATGCGAGATGTTTATGTTAGATATTTACTTGTATACTTACGAGAATTTGTGGTTGGTGGGCTAGAGGCTCCGTTCGTCTGGACTAGTGGCCAGCTTAAGCATCCTTTAGCCATTGGGGATTGCGTAAGGAGTACCCGACAGTTGATTAGTTGGTTGTTCAAAGAGAGAGAGAGAGAGAGAGAGAGTGTGTGTGTGTGTGAAAAGGTTGGAAAATGCCAATATTTATAGGACAAGACAAGAAACAATATAACTTTGCTCTAAAAGTGAATGAAAAGGTTTCCTCCAAGTTTTGCTTTTTTACTTTTCATATTAATGTTAAAGGCTATCATACTTCTTACTTTAGAGTGATTTCCTATTTTAAAGACTAAATTTGAATTTTAAATGAGATCATTATCTAATGGTATGAGAGAGCCAACGTTTTGAAGACCGGATCAGGCCGGCAGGTTCAATCGGTTCAACAAGAAAATAGTAGGCAAAGCAGTTTAAAGTGGACTAGAAAACCAGTACTTAATGAACTGCCCAGTTTTGGAATAAACAGGGTCCAACCGAAAAACCGAACTCAGGCTAAACCAGATTTATGTTTGCAAAAGGGCATATAAGTTTATATATGGGTGTGAAGATTGGGTTTTTTTTGTGTGAATAGCTATGTGGGACAACTACAATGGATGAATCAAAAGTATTCCAAGTTTCCAATGCTGCCTCCTTTTTTTTTGTTATGCTTCAAATAGAGATTGGGAATAATTTGTTAATAATTTAATTGCATATTTTGTTATGCTTTACTTTTTTTTTTTTTGACTAAAATCCAATAAATAAAACATTAAAACCAAACTATATATTTTTTAATATGTATGTATGTTAAAACATTTATTATGTTTATTTAAATGTGTTTATAATTCTATAATTTTTTGGAATATTTTATATATTTATTATGTTTTTTGGTTCTTGAATCCGGCCCGACCAGTGACCAGTCAGACATTCAATTCAACGTATGGTCCGGTTCTGAAAAGATTGGAGAAAGCTTAGGATGTCTTGGATAACCCATTATCCCCAAATATACATTGTTTTCTTTTTCTCATGCAAATTTGGTTGGTATCTTGTACTACATCAAGCCACGAACTTCATCATTGCATAAATTTGAATGTTGAATTAAGTTCTTGAATGATGCAACAACAACCTCTCTTAAAATTTTATAAAACATATTGATGAACCAAATTATCGCGGATTTTGTGTAGATGACACGTGAAAGGCCGAAATGATAACTCCCTTACAAAGTAGGATTAGAACAACGGAATACCACACGAAGTATAACAAAATCTACTTGCAATACCATACGATGCATAAGAAAATCTTCTTACAACATAACACAATACATCAGGTGAACTCCAAACAACACTACATAATACATAAAAAAACTCCTTACGACCCCTCTGTAAGGACCATACGGTGAAGTTTAATACCAACGGTCGTTTCTCTCTTTAGTTCTTTATCTTTTTGGTAGTTGAAGTGTATTGAATGTCATTTGCCTTCCTTAACATTGTCATTTATATCCCTTTCTTTTGGTCTTTCCCCTGAGGTTTGTCTCTTGTCTATCTGGTCTCTACCCACTGGGTAAGAACCTTGGGTCTATACCAAGACATCTGATTGATGTGCGGCTGACCATGCCACCTTCCGCTTGCTTGCCATGCCTTCATTTATTGCTGCCTTAAATGTTGCATTAACTGTCATGATTACACTTTATTAAATGTAACCCATGTCTTTACTATCTTTTATTTTATTTACGGTTCTGTCATGTACCGTTATCACATAGTTTTTGTTTTATAAAATATTTTGTGGAACTACCTTGGTTTTGGTAAAAATGTTATTTTTATATTAACTGCTACTATTATTTAAACACATTTTTAATTTTCTCTTGTATTCTCAACATTTTATATGCCGACGTTGGCTTTGATCTTCTTTGTTGATTTTGTGTATCATTTTTGAGAGATGCAATGTCAGTTTTGATCTTCGTTACATGTAAATATATCTTTTATAGCAACCTTGATCTTTTCACATGATGTTGATCATTCTTTGATGAATATGTCATTATAGGGTCATTGATCGTTTTCCTGTGTTGGCTTTGATCTTAGTAATTAATTTGATCTTTTTCCGAACATTTTATTCATCATTCTTTTCAAGATATATCAATATAGGATCATTGATTATTGTCTAAGGTGTTGATCTTCATACTACATTTTTATAACTCGATTGTATAAGTGACATTTATACACCATATGATTATGTTTAATGTTTTTTTAACCTAATCAAAACAAGGAATTTATAATTTAATGTGTCAAAACGATCAACATGTATAATTAGAAAAAGTCATTGTTGAAAAGAATTAAGATTAAACAAAGGCCCATATAAAAGCATGTGGGTTCTGAAAAGAATTAAAATTAAACAAAGGCCCGTATAAAAGTCTTTTATTTTTAAAAAAATAATTATGAATATTTTATTAAAAATATGTATTTAAAAAAGTTAGAAAAATAAATTTAGTTTAAATATTTTATACATGTAAATATAAACAAAATTTTTTTATATAAACTTTTAGTTTATTATTGTCGGTTTCAAGCTCGTATAAAAGGCGGGTATCTAACGTAATTTTTTGTGAAGGCCCCAACCTTTAATTCTGCTTAGGGTCTTCAAAATGATTGAGCCGGCTCTGACCACCAGTTCAAGCAAGGTTCAGTGGCTGAGCTTGTTCATGTTAGCTCCTACGATCAACCCGAGATAACGACACGAGGGAGAACCAGTTTCGCAACCAAGCAATATTGCAGTATCTTCCGAAGTCGCATCCTAAACACCAAACCCTGAATACTTGTCTTTTTTCCATGTTTACTTATAGAGATAGAAGCATTTCAAGATCCTATTTATGTTTAACAGAAATAAGAGCATTGGGCTTATAATGAGAGGACAATGTAGGACTAGGGGCGTAAATTTTCGACACGGCATGAATATAACACGATTTTTTTGGGTTTGGGTTTTGCTAAAGAGGTTCGGGTCCATTTCAGGTCGAACCCGCCAACCCGATTATATAAATGGGTCAGGCTCAATGTTGAATTTTAATATATTTATATTTTGATTATAGGATTACCAAAAAAAATTGAATGATATCATTCAAGATGTTATTTTTAATACGATAAAAATGTTGAAGATGAAATGAATTATGAACAAGACTGGAAAATTACATATTTTGATTGAATACTTCTTTTATTTAATTTTAAAAAAATGATGTATTTTACACAATCTGATGTATTTTGGTTACTTCTTTTTGATTATATAATATATTTTAATTATGATTTATGATTTTAGAGTACAATATGAAAACTTGAAAAGTAATTATATATTTCAGGTCAGGTTCGGGTTAACCCATAAAAATTCGAGTCGGGTTCGGGGTTGGTTGGTCTGACCTGATTGTCGGGTTCAGGTCGGTGTAAAATTTTTAGGTCAGGTTGGGTTAAACCCACAACCTGCCGACCCCACCCATTCAACACCCATATGCAGGACGTTGTGGCCAAAACTAAAAGTTGTTTGGCCATTCGAGTCAACCGTCTTGACCACCGGTTTAACTTAAATTTTCCACCGGGTTTTTTTGGAACCAGAACCGGTTCCGGTCAACAAAGTCAAGAACCGGTTCCGGGTTTTGACCGGTTCCATCCGGTTTTTTGCCGGTTTCGGTTTGGCCAGGGTAGAACCGGTTCCGGTTCCAGTTTCTCTGAAAATCAGGAACCGCCCGTACCCACTTTTTCGGGTACGACCGGTTCCGATTTCCGGTTCTGGGTCCGTTGGCCACCTCTAGGTTTAAGTCTATTTGCAAAAAAAAAAAAACGTGTAAGAAATAAAACTGTTGGAGTTGAATAAAATGCGCATCCGGGGAATCGAACCCCGGTCAGTACCGTGGGAGGGTACTATGATACCACTACACTAGATGCGCTATTTGTTAATTCTACCTGTAAAATTTAGCTATCAACTTTATATTATATTCAATAGTAAATTCTTGCAATAGATTTGTTTCTCTCTGTTTTTTTTTTGTTTATTATTTTCATTTTTTTAGTATTTATCAGAATGAAGGATTAACCCAATATGACTTATTGCTAAGAAAATTAAATCATCAACCATGTTTTAGAAGCAACAACTTTTTTTACTCTTTTTTAAATGTATTTAATTAATTTTAATTGTATTTAATATTTTTATGAGTAAATTACTATTTTGATCATTAAGATTTGTGTATTTTAAGCATTTTAAAAAAGAAATTTCTTTTTACAAATAATGTCATATGGTTTAAATTTTGTAATGGTTTTGGATCATGACACTAACTCTAACCCTGTTAGATTTTTATGCTAAATAAAAAATAATTTCAGGCATTTGGACTATTTGTATAATTTACAAAAATTATACAAGAAATTTGGGGGGATGGGGGGTGACAAAAGATCAAGAGAGAAAATTAATATTTACTAAAGCCCTTCTAATCATCTTGACTTTTTTATGATAGCTATTGTGTTTCGGTATCTTTGTAAGTAATTACTCCTAAATAGATTTTTTTTTGAACGGCTACTCCTAAATAGATAAGAGTTTTTTTCCAAGTAGTGTGTTTTCTCCTGAATTGATGAGATATATGTGATAAGACATTCGAAGACGTGTCGGCTAATTAACTGTTGTTGTTCGGAATAAAAGTTGATATTCTTTTTATACATATATTTTAGGTTGCACCTTTTAGTTTTCTTTTTTATTTATTCTTTTAATATTTAAGGGATATAATTTTCAATTTGAAAACTACATAAAAATTCTAACAGAGTAGTTTTTTGAAGCTATTACAAATTGTGTTAAAATATTCATTTTTAAACTAAAAACATTAAAACTATTACAAATGGAATAAATGATTTAATTTATATAAAAATCATAATTAGTATTTAAAGTTAATATTTTTACAATATTTAACCTTTCCACGGTTATATTATGATTATATGATTTATTTAGATTTATATTAGGTTTTTAAATCTTATATTTATGTAGATCCTCGGTCAATGTCATTGTCTCAACGACCCACACTTTTGAAAGTCCAAATTTGAGTAAGTCATGATTTTTCACGTTTTATATTTTAGTTATATAAGTTATATAATTATGTAGATTTGTTTTTGTGTTATTTAGTGTTTATTTTTACACCATAGAGTCATAGACATTTTTATTCAATCTATATATAGACTGCTTCCTGTTATGAAACACATCCATAACACTAGTTGTGTTTGTATTTTAAGACTTAAAGAATAAATTGGTAGATTAAGTATATTATTTTTAATTGCTAAATTAAGCATCACTCGACAAATGAGCAACTGAACCCTATTATCTGGAAGAAAACTCACTGAAAAAATCACTTCCTCATAGAAAAAAACAATTGCTTACAGAGAAATTCAAAATCAAGATATGTTATAAGAGAAGCCAAGAGTTAACTTGAGTATGGTTTTCAATTTATGTGTTTGACCTATTAACAATTAAAAAGTTACCAAAAATTCAACAAAATTTTTAGGTAAATATCTTTACAAAATTGACATCTCTAGTATTTTCATTGATTAGTTGTGTTTGTGTTAAAATTACGTAAATCAAGACATAATTATACAAATTCAAATGATAAAAAAAATTGCTCAATGTTTACTTAACTCTCATTTTATGAGGAGATATTTAAAATTACTATTTCAATACGTAGAAGTGTAGAGTATATCACAGAAAAACAAACACAATTTTACACCGAATGAATTGAAATTCGTGGATCACACTTTTAGATCAAACTATATGTGGTTCACCCAAATGTTTGATTGTATAAAATTCAATTCAAAATTGAAGAACTAGTATGAAATTGTAGTGTTTGTTGAATGAACCAGAGAAAATAATTGATCAATAATATTTTGGATATACGCAGGTTTTGGAAACTGCCTCCAGGCATATCAACCCTAGCTAGGGACTCTGCCCCTGCTATCCGGGGTCGCTGCCCTCGAACCCCATCTTGCCCCCTTGAAATCCCTATTGAATCATAAAACCTTAAATAAGTATGCACCACACACCCAACTTGTTTAATGAATTTCATGATTTACATTAATCAACAAAATTAATTCAATTACACTAAAATATCTAACAAAAAGTTTCATTATTGTTACAATCAAATTCCTATTTGTTTTTAACGTTATGTTTGTTTTAGCTGACCATAAAACCCTTGTAAAATTAAAGAAAAAAAAGTTAAGTAATATAGTATCTCATTTAGCAATATCATAATCCCTCAACTTTAACGAATTGTCATTTTTACCCTCAAATTTATAAAGTTTCAAGTTTACATGGTCTTACCTTACACATTTGTGAAAAAAAAAAAAAAACTGATTTTACAGCTTGAACATATGACCTTAAGGTCACAAAGCATCAACCTTACTGGTTGCTCTATGGTCCGCCCTCATATATATATATATATATATATATATATATATATATATATATATATATATATATATATATATATATAGGAGAAAGATCAAATAAGAAGAGTTTTTTGCCTAAGAAGAGTGAGAACTAATAAGAATTTGACACTTGTAATGTAATTTAGGTATAAAATCTTATTTTTTATACTAGATTTTTATTTTTTTATTACTAGATTTGTTCTATATTTTTTTATACCGGATTTTTATGGTTTTTTGTATTAAATTTTTGTTTTTTGTATTATATTTTATTTTTTTTGTACTGGATTTTATTTGTACTATATTTTTGATTTTTTGTACTGGATTTTGTTTCTTTTTGTACTGGATTTCATTTTTTGTACTGTATTACTGTTTTATGATGACACGTGTCAAATTTTTATTGCTTCTTACTCTTCTTAGGCAAAAAATCTCTTGTTACTGGATCCAACCCCTATATATATATAGGGGAAGGTTCCGTTGTTAACCCACTGTAATTGTGGTAACCCAGTGAACTTTGACAAAAAATGCCCGAATCTTTGGTTTTTTTTCATGGTCTTTACTATACATATTTAGGGGGGGTTTCTTTTTTGTGTTTTGGCTAATTTGCAATGCAAATCGAATTTGCATTGGTGTAAATTTTTTGCACTTTTCTAAATGTGAACTAGCCAAAACACAAAAAAGAAACCCCCCTAAATATGTATAATAAAGACCATGAAAAAAAACCCAAAGATTCTGGCATTTTTTGTCAAAGTTCACTGGGTTACCGTAATTAGGCAGGGTTCTTATTTGAACCAAATCCTATATATATATATATATGTGATTGTAAACAAATAATCCACTCTTAAAGCATTAACCTGGATAATTTTGCTAAGATGAAGCCAAATCTTGGATTATTTTTAACATCATTATAATACATTTACAACACTTTCTTCTTTTATAAGTTTGCGAAATTAATCACCGTTTGAGACGTAATATCGTTGTAAGTTTTATGCCTAAAACAGTTACAATGTTGTAAGTGAAAAACTTACAACGATGTTACGTCTCAAACGGTGATGAATTTTTGTAAACCATAAAAGAAGAAAGTGTTGTAGATGTCTTACAATGATGTTAAAAAAAATTCAAGATTTGGCTTCATCTTGACGGGTTATTTCTAAGGTTAATGCTTTAAGAGTGTGTTATTATTTGAACATTACCCTATATATATATTAAATGACCAAAACGACATACAGATCAAACCATAATGAAACGACAATCAGATTAGTTAAGCATAAAAGATAATAATAATTAAATCAGATGACCAAACCGGCAATCTATTCAAACCATAATGAAACCTTCATATGAATGTATGAACTAAATTTGTAATTTCCAATGTAAGAAATAAACCTACAATTTAATCAAACAATATGAGCTATTCGTTAAACTTTTTGACAAATGTTTATTAAATTACAATTTTTGAATAATAAGGACCAAATCCACAATTTGATCAAACAACAAAAACCATTTATGTAAAACTCACTTTTTTATTTATTTATTTACAAATGTGAGTTTAATGACAAGGGTTTTATAGTAATGATCTCAGTTCATACGTACTTTAGTCATTTTATCAAAGTGATAATGACATATATGGATGATGTTAGTGAGTCGCCATTTAATTGAAACAAAAATGAAAACTAATGGACTGAAATAGCAATTTTTGAACTTTTGTAATACTTACTAGATGGAGTTTACTCAAAGTTTTGTTAAAACATTAGCAAACTTTTAATTTTAAATCATTTTAACGCTTAAAAAGGCATTGGTTTATATTTATCTTTTCACGTTTATGTTCGAATTGTAGTCCAGGTTGCACTAAATTAGTTTAGATTGACCTAGTCATTGGTTACATTATTCTTAATTTTCTAGTTTGGATCTGATTTGGTTTGGTTCATATTAAGTCCTTCAAATGTTCATAGATCATTAAAGGCACCCACAAACCAATTTAATTGACCAACAAAATAATGAATTATTATTTATAACACATCTAAAAAATTTTAATTAAGATTTGACATACTACAACAACAAGCGTACCTAGTAGAATCTCACTTAGAGTAGAGTCTGGGGAAAAGACAAAGATACACCTCACCCTTATCTACAAGTAGAATAGAGAGGCTGCTTCGGTAGAGTCCCCGGCTCAAAAAACGTTTTTTTTTTTGAAAAACCACATATAACCACATAATATAGCCAACATATAACAACCACCAAAAGCATAAAGTACAAACATGAAAACGCCAGCGAAATAAACGGACATGTAAACATTAAATCGTGTAAGTCATCTAAGAGAGCGAAAACCCAACCCACCCTCCCGCAAACAAACAAAAAACACATCTGAACACATATCATAAATCCGAAACCAAACATAGATCCCAAACATTCATATAACACATAAGATTTGACATAAGATGTTCAAACTCCAAAATGAAGAGGGTAATGCAAAGACAGAATCCTAGTGGAGAATCAGGAAGTTAAAAATTATAAACAAAATAAAAAAATATATATATATGGATTAAGAACATGATAGTTGTGGCTAGAATGGTCATTCAGAAGCTCCCGCCTCTATCCGAGAAAGCAATTGCCCGATAGCATTTGAGTAATTGAAAAACTACACAACATACAATGGTTTCTGTTAAAGGAAAAATAGATAAATAAAAAAATAAAAAAAATAAAAAAATAAAAAAGAAAAGAAAAGATACCTCGTTGGTGATCTCTTCGCATTTATGAAGTAGCATTTGTTGTTTAGCTGCTGCTGAATCTTTCTCAATATTGATCTTTTCATTAAGGGCAGCCCCCTTGAACAATTTCAAAATGACAAAAATAAAGAAAGATATATCAAAGTGGTTAATGCTTTCTTTATAAAGTTTGTGACATACATACCTCTGCAACAAGAGCTTCCACTTCCTGTTGCCTTTGTTCCAGACCACGGCTATTATATTCCACTTGTGATCTCACATTGTTTAATTCTTTGGAAGCCTCTTCACATTTAAGATCTCTTTCTTTTTCCAACTGTTTTAGTAATTCGTCTAATTGGTCCGCTGAGAAAAGAAAACTAAAAATTAAATTAAAAAAATAAATTAAATTAAATTTTTTTGAAGTTTTGAGTGGTTATGAAGTTAAAGTTACAAAAAGCACCTCTGCCTTGATGTTCAAATAATTTGGCTTCAAGTGATTTGTCCAACACACTGTCATCACTGTTCTTAGCTTTAAGAACCTTCACATCCTTCTCAACCTGTTTTGCTGAGTTCGCCTGTTTAAGTTGAAGTAATTGGATTCAAAACACTGTATTCATTGGAAAAATTCAAGAAAGAAATCAATTTGGAGGATGTGGATAACCAAATATGTTCGCATGCAATTATTTCACTGTCATTTTATATATTTTTTAGGAAAACTAGAGATGGCAATAAGAGCAAGTTGGGCGGGTCAAAAAAGATCATTTTTAGTATGGGTCGTACTTGGTGAGGTAGTTGACTTGCCTTTTCAGAATTCGTTGTATATAATTTAGCACATTTATATATCATTACATTAATGAGTAAATCATTGAAAAAAAACTAAGAGGTTGTGTTCATTTATATAATTATGAAGTTTGCGTGTGAACTATACTCCTTTGGTCGTTTCAGATAATTTTTAGTCTGAACCAGTTTAGATAATACACAGCCCAAATTGGCCCATTTATAAGTAAATGGGTCGAAATTGGCACCTCTAACCAAAACCTAGTAAATTATAGAACATGATAGTTGTAATGAAACATAACCTGCTCTTGTAATGCCTGCATTAGCTTCAAATGCTTGTTCATTTTCTTGCTAGCCTGAGAAAAAACATACATACAAAGATTTCAATATGTTTAATGTCAATTAAATAGGCAAGCACACAGGTGTTTGCGTGTCAAATTGCAATTGGAACACTAATTATGCAGACAAGCATTTTGAGCTTTGAAAAAGGTGTTTTCTTATTAACAGCTGTTTTAGGACTTAAATAAATGGCCATCAAGTTCAATTGCACTGCCTTCTGAGGATGAAAAAACAAACAAAAACTACCACACTAAAGTCAATCTATTTCGGAAATGTAATTTAATTATAAGACCAATTTGCGTAAGCAACCATAAAGTTTCAATAGCAGCAAAACATATTTGATTCAACGTTATATTATAAGACTATTGGAGTTTCACAACAAAAGAAGAATAGAATTGTTTCGATGCTCCATCTCTATGCTTACTTTCGAGGGGGGGTTTTGTCTTCAATTAGTAACATCTAAAAATAAATTACTAAATAGTCATCTTGACAATTCCAACAGGCTTTTATAGAAGTATATCGAAATAAATAACTTCCATAAAATCATTAAATATTCAGATCACAATGAGAGAAGCAATTTCACAGGAGAAGCCCTAAGATATGAATACTAAGAGAATTCCAGATTCATCGGTTTAAAAATTCTTTATCTAACCAGCAACCACCTGCATACAAGTTGCTACAAGACATATAATTTGACATAACTAACTATATACCTTTGTATATACTTCAAGTATGGCATTTTTTTCATGAAAAGACTGCATTGCTGCTCTTTCTGCATTCTTTGCATCAGCTTGGGATGCTTTCTTCTCCTCCAGTGCCCTCTTTGAAATGAAAAACAACAAAATAGTTTAAAGAAGTTTTAAAGTGTGTGTGTGTGTGAGGACTGAGGTAGTGAGGTGCATGATTTATTTTATGATACTTGCATCAAGTCTTCAAAGAGTGTTCAATCTAAAATATATATGTATTTCAACAGGTTACAATCTCAGGTAGGCAATAGTACCTGCTCTGTTCATAGACTACAAATGGCATTGAGATAAGATGCATGTTTTCTACCCAAAGAAAAACGTACAATTGTTTATAGAATCCAAAGTTGAATAACTCGTACCTGTAGTTTATCTGGAGACTGAACAATTTTGGACCGCAGACTCGCATTTTCTTGAGCACTTTGTACCAGAGCAAACTCAGCACTAGAAATCTGAAGAACATCTTAAGATTATGTTAGACTGGGACATAGAGATTAACTAATAATTTGACATGAACTCAAATACCAATTATACTCGCAAGACACCTACCATAATTATGAAATATCAAGGCATCAAAAACATGATACCTTCTCATCCATTTCTCTAGATGCTTCCTTCTTTTTTCTAATTGTGGCTTTTAGGGACATTTGGTGATTATTTAGAGCTGATATGGCCTGTCGCAGCTCTTTGATTTTGGTTTCGACTTCTTGAATGAGAGGCATCTCCCTTTCTCTTGATTCATTGAACTCTGATATGTCTGCATTTGCCTACAACAAATGTAGATTCAGTAATCTTGTCTTCTTTCAATCTGATTGATTATTAAAAAAAAGTATATTTCTTAGACCTACCCTTGATATTCTAGCCTCCAGTTCTTTTCGTTGCTCATCAACAACTGTCAACTCCTCCACAACTGGTTTTATCAGATTCATTCTTTGTTCTCTAAAAAGTTTTAAAGAATATGAAATAAGTTACCACTTACCAGACAATATGATAAGAAGTGGGAATTATTTCCGTCTTGAAAGAGACGCATATGCATAACCAAAATTACAAAATAAGCACTACCAATCAGGCAATCACATCCATACAACTATCAGTTTGAGTACTGGATTCTATTCAGAAAAGTTTTAACTATTCCCAGGCTCCATGTAAACATCAATTTGAGCACTGGGAAACAATTTTCCAAAACTAAATGCTTATTTTTGACTTTTGAAATTGCATAGCCATAATCACAAGATGATCTTTGTGGGTTGAAATTCCCAAAAACATACGACACCATAAAATTAAACAATCCAATAACACCAGTAACATACTATTGAAATCATTCAGCATATCTTGAGTTGGAAAAAAAACCCAAAATGAATAACATACCTGAAAAGGTAAAAGTTGAGAATAGCACTCAAAAACAACTCAGTGCGATCAGCTTCAGGCTTAATGAGATCTTTCAAGGTGAACTTCCTTGGGCAATCAAGAGCAGCGATGAGTTCCCTTATCTTACTAAACAAATTCATCATTCTTACCGAATCAACATGTAAATCTGGGTTCTCAAGTTGCTCTAGGTCTGCAAATTCGACTAGCCCGTTATCTTCCCTGAAAATTTGAGCAAATAATTGGGAAATTTGAGAGAACAATACGTTTTAAGAATCTAGGGTTTAGACTAGGGTACGTACTGGATTAAGCCGATGTGAATTAGCATTTGAGTGTAGAGATTGTACATGAAGTCGGGGCTAGGGTTCATAAGATCTGCTTCGGAGACCGATGCAATTTGGGAATCGACAAGTAATCCGACGATCTCTCGCCGAGCGAGCCTCGGGTAATCGAACTTCGACATATCGTTGCTACTGTGTGTGTGTTTGGGTGTGAAAGATGCAATAATGGAAGAACGTTTCGAGTTTCCCGCCAGATTATATTTAGATAATTCTAAATCCAATTGTCAAGACCCATTTAATGGGTCAAAGTAAAATTGCACTACTTTTAACGTTATTTTACTTATTTTGTAAAAATAACATTAAAAATGTTGGGATGGTCAGTAAAATTGCACTACTTTTAACGTTATTTTACTTATTTTGTGAAAATAACATTAAAAATGTTGGGATGGTCAACTTCAAACGATAACTTTGAGCCGGGAACTCCTTCGGAGCAGCCTCTCAATCTCAACTAGGATAGGGGTAAGGTTGTGTGTATCCTTCCCCTCAGACCCTACTGAAAAGTGAGAATATACTGGGTAAGTTTGTTTGTTTGTTTTAAATCCAATTGCCAAAGTAGATGTTTTTTCTTTAAAACACTCTCATGATTCATGAACATCTTAGAATCCATTGCTGTCATAACAAATGAGATACGACTCGTTATGACACGAAACATGAAATGGTTAGACACAAACACAAGACAAAAAATTATCATGTCAGTTTTTTCAAACATGAACATGACTCGCTTAAAACAGACAAACATGAAATGACCTGCTATGGAACCTGTTAATAGTTGATACTATAAATTACCTGTTAAAAACTTGTTAAAGAACTCGTTAAGAAACTCGTGTTAGAGAATTAGGAATTTTAGAAGCTAATCGGTATTATATTATTTATTTTAAATTTTAAATTATAAACATGCCTTAATTGGTTTTAGCTATGACTGTCCAAAAAGCTCGAAGCTCAGATTCGGCTCGTAGCTCGTTCGGATAAAGCTAGGCTCGAATAAAGCTCGTTTGTAACCGAGCCGAACCGAGCCAGCTCGTTTTGTAACCGAGCCAAGTCAGAGCCAGGGCTGGCTCCGCTCGTATGATCGGCTCGTTTGTACAACATGCTATACTAAAATATAAAATTATATGGTTACCTTCACTAATAAATATACTTTGGTGTTATTTTGTAATTATGTTAAAAAAATAAAAATAAAAATATAAGAGGACAGAAATACGAAATGAATCTCGATTCTCACGTGCTCCACTAATTCCTAATTCCTAAATCATATTATTAATTCCTAGTTCCACATATTCACGCATCTTCCCTTATGTAAACACCGAGTCAAAAACGAACCGAGCCAAGTTGAGGTTAATGCAATTCAAATATTAAATTTCTCATGTAAAAACCTAGCAAAAAACAAGCCGAGCCAGCTCGGTTAAAAACGAGCCGAATCCAAGCCAAGATTTCAGACTCGGTTCGGCTTGTGAACACCCCTAGTTTTAGCTAGTCTTAATAGGTCTTAACGTGTTTTTACCTGTTTAGACACAAAAATAAACATGTCTAAATGTGTCAACCCGTTTTAGACATGAAACATATTAAGGGTAAACACGAAACATGTTAAAGTCGTGTCGTGTTAACGTGTCTGAATATGAAATTTAAGCCCTTTCTTAAATCATCTGAAATTGAGATTTCAAGCCTCATTCATACCCAACATATCATTACATAAGGGGTGTGACGGTGGCTGATGGGTTGAGAGGGGGAGAGAGAGAGTTAGATGGGTGGGTAACGTGTGTGTTATATATATGTGAAGATGAGGTGATAGTTATACATTGGTATGTGAGAAGGGAGTAATGAGAATACTTGTTTACGTAATGACAACGTGAAGTAAAGAGAGAGTGATGATTACACATAGTCTTAAGAATACAAATTCTTTGTTTCTAGCTTTTTTTTTCTTTTTTTATTTTTATTTTTATGGCAAAAAGAACTATCAAATCAAAGAAAATTAGCACTAAGAAAACATGAATTTGAGGAAGAGGAAACTTAATCGGACACTACATGATCCTTTACCTTTTTGAAATCAAAACAATATTTCAATGTCAAAGGACCCTAACACTTTAAATGGTCTCCTGATTATCAATGTTGGCTTTTCTTGCTTTATCTTCCATACATAACAAACTATCCTTTTAAACATTAGAATTTGTCTCCCTAAGTCCTTACTAGTGGCATCTTCTAAAAAACTCACCACCAGAACCGACAACCAGAACCGGTTTAAATAAAACGGTTTGCCCGCCTCTAGTTGTTGTGACCAAAGTCCGTTCTTTTGAAGCATCATCTTTTGAAGTCTTGATGCAATCAGGATTCAAGAATGGGTGACACACTGACCTAAATGCAAAATTCTATCCCGATCCTTATTCATGTACTTATAAAGTGGTCTGAATAACTGCTATTACTAAGGGTTTGTAAATAATTAACAAATTTTATGAACATTTTATATCGTAGAAGTTGGATAATTTACAGACTTTTATGAACATTAAAAGGCACAACAACAATATGACTAAAGTCCACCACCCATTTTACAAAACACATCAAATTAGATGCTGGTAGGGCTGTAAACGAAGTTTGTGAACCGTTTGACGGGAAGTTCGATTCTGTTCGTAAACGAACACAAACAAGAAAATTCTTTTGTTTAGTTAAATGAACGAACATTAACAGAGGTCATGTTCATTCATTTGTGTTCGTGAACGTGTTTGTTTACGTTCGTTTATGTTTGGTTAAGTTCATTTATTGTATTTATTCATTAAATGTATGAATACGAAAAATAGTTCGTTCTTGTTCGTTCGGTGCGTTTACAACCCTAGATGCTAGACATGGGCAAAAACACCGGTTTGGGTTTACAAACCGGTTCGAACCGCCGGTTTGGCATAGGCTTGACATCCTCATCTCCCAAACCGGTTTCAACCCTTTCAAACCTATCCAAACCGGTTCTATAGGTTTGACATCCTCATCTCCCAAACCGGTTTCCAAACCAAACCGGTTTTCACCCAAACCGGTTTTGACCACCCGTTGACCAAACCGAATCGGTTTTCAAACCGAACCGGTTTGGAGAAAAAACCGGTTTGTGCAACCCTACTAGATGCCGGACTAGAAGACTTGATTAAGTATGATATAGAATACAAAATGGACAATGTATTTAGGCCCAATATGGTTAAAAACCTAAAAATCAAAAACCAAAATATTAAAAAAATGTCATAGACTTGTAAATATACCGAACGAACACGAACACAAGTATTTTTGTGTTCGTTCATTTAAATTTAACCGAGCACGAACAAATTAACGAAAATGAATTTTGTGTTCATGTTCGTTTATTAATAAAATGAATGTGCTCTTGTTTGTTTGTTAGAAAATCAAACCACCCGTTCACAAACATAAATAAACACAAACCAACCAAAATAAACGAGCAAATGTAATTGAACATAAACGAGCACAATTGAACAAGCATACATAACACAATTGAACAAGCATAATCAAACACAATTGAACAAGCATAAACGAACGCAATCGGCAAGTCTCTTAAATGTAAATACATATCATCCATAAACTAAATAGTTAAACAAACACAAATTAACGAACATAAACAAATTTCTTGAACTGTTCGGTTTGTTTACTGGCCTAAAAAGTGCTAAATTTGCCATTCTACTTTGAGAGTACTTGCCTCTATTGTTGATCGTATTATGTGACGTACACATAAATCCACACATAAATCCACACATAAATAATTATTTGGATATTTTTTATATTATTTTAAATTTTTTGTTTTATTCAGTTTCGGTTTCGGTTTTGGGTTAGTTAAAACAACTTATAAAATCGTAGTAGAGCGATTAGATGCATTTTAGACAACTATAACAATAAATTACCATAACACTCGTAACGATATATCCAAGTATACACAAAGATGACGACAATGTCAATTATGTAATTTCATGAACACATAAAAACGCGATAAAACAGCAAAGATAGCACTTGCTAAAAATGAATTGGTTTCAACACAAACATCGCCTAAACGTTATAAGAAACATGCAAAGTGTACATTTAGACATTGGCTTACAGGAAAGCATCCTTCTCGAGCAGCTTCAGTACATCATTGTGGTTGTTCAGTTTTGCAACATTAATAGGTGTTTTTCCATCCATGTTTTGCAAAGTACTAAATCCATAAAATCAAAAGTAAAATTAAAATTAAAATTAAAAACAAAAACAATGACAACTAGGACTGTAAACGAACCGAACGAACACGAATGAGCCCTTGTTCGTGTCGTTCGTTTAACTTTTAATTTGTTCACGAACGGTTCATGAACGCTAACTGAATGAAAATTCATGTCCGTATTCGTTCATTAAGGAATTTAACTTGTTCACGAACGCAAACGAATATTATTTAAACAATAAAAATCAACATTCTAAATCTCAAGAAAATAAAGATAATCATTTATATGAATATAAAGTTAAATATTATAGTATTCAACTAAAAATAACTTAAATATTACGGTATTAAATTAAAAAAAAATTTAAAAATATAAAACACATTTAATGAATAAATATAATAAAGAAACATAAACGAACACGTTACCGAACGTTCGCGAAATGAACGAACAAGACCTCTGTTCATGTTTGTTCGTTTAACTAAACGAACGGCATCTCTTGTTCGTGTTCGTTCGTTTTTTAAACGAACGAACATAAACGAACTTCCTCCCGCCAAACAGTTCACGAACTGTTCGTTGCACGTTCGGTTCGTTTACAGCCCTAGTGACGAGACATGAGTTAACTAGATGGTAAACTTACACGGCTGCACCATTTTCGAGCAACAGGGCTACACATTCTTTCCTTCCATAACCAGCTGCATAATGGAGAGCAGTGTTCTTATTCTTGTCCAATGCATCCACCTTCGCTCCAGCCTCAAGGAGAACTTGAGCACATTTCACCTACAATCAAAGTTCCATTTCAATCATGTAGAAATTTGCTCATGGCTTTGCTTTAAAAAGCAAGAGGCACAAGGCAAGCCGCAAGGCATTTATATAATATTTTTATGTTTATCGTCTTGAATCCAAAACCTAGATATAAATCATCATTATCATTGTATTCAGTATATTTTACCATTAACAAAGATAAGGAAGGGTATAAGAAGGACAAGATGTAGACAGCCTTACCTCTACTCCATAATAATAGAGAGGCTGCTTTCAATATGACCCTCGGCTCATGATGCCAGGTTAACCGACCAACCCAATGCTTTTAACGTTATTTTCACAAAAATTAAGTAAAATAACATTAAAATTAGTGCAATATTACTTTTGCTCTTGAGGGCCGACACAAATATACATTATATGCACACATCGCAAACAGGACCCTAGATGACCTCTATGTAATAATTTAATACATGATAACCTCTGTATAATCTAAAATGCAATACGTACAACCTCCCATATGCACAATGTCAAGATATAAATAATCTCTATATGTGATTTAATATATAATAACCTCTATGCATAATCTAAAACGCTATACGTACAACGTATACACAGAAATGCTTGGTTTAAAAAGCATTAAGGGAACTGAGGTGATAGAGTACTAGAGCCAGAGGCATTAGGCAAGTAGCGAAAGCGCATTCATCACGTATATGAGGCGCAAGGTATTTATATAATATTTTTATATAAATAATCTCTATATATGGTTTAATATAACATAATCTCTATGTCTATTCTATAGCGCCATATACAGCCTCCCATATGCGGAAATATGCCTATAACAAGAGGCATACCTGATGTATGCCCGTCGCCTCACACCATCAGAAGCACAAAGACGCCTTGTGCCTGGACGCATTGAGCACGTCTCAGGTGCGCTTATTTAAACTAAGGTTCGAAGTGTATTTTTGATGCATAGAACCATGTAAAACTTTATATTTAAGTGAAGTATATTATTCATTATTATTGTGGTAATATGTTTTTTACACTTTACACTGGTTCTTGTTGGATAAGAGGTGTTTCGGGACAACCCGATCCAATTTGTACCACAAATTTGCCTTTTTGACCCACTAACCAACTTGCCCTTTTTGCCACAAAATCTTACCTCGCCATATCCACAAGCAAAATGCAATGCTGTCCTTCCCTCAGAGTCTTCTTCATCTTTATCAGCACCAGACTCCAACGCAGCCTTCAAACCCTAGTCATACATAAAACTGATGATAAATAATATGATTTTATTAAATTAGAAAATTTGACACTGGACAAAAATGCCTCCTAGTCAACCCGACCAACCCATTTCAACTTGCACAAAATACTGCATGTTATCCAACCCATACATCTTTTTTCCCACCTCTATCGAGAACAAACTACTTAATTATGTTGAAGTAAATATCGCAATAAAATAGATAAAATGTTAAAAAAAAGCGTTCAACTATTAGACGATGTGGTTTGGAACTGATTGCATGATGAACATACACAAGCTAAAAAAAACATATACCTCAACGTCACCAATACTAGCGGTCTGGTGAACTATAGACTCTTCCTCATTTGCATCTTCTTCAGCTTCATCTGCCACTGGATTCCCAGTGGAAGCAGTAGCATCTTCAGTGGCTGCAAGACCCATTGCTTCGCCAAGTTTCTTTAGAACATCTGGATCGTTCCAGTACCTAGTTTGGGGTTGATTATATTTCAGAAAATATAAAAAAAAATCATAATCTAACTTTCTGCCACACAAATGTAATATACTTCATCATTGCTGTTGGACCACCAGATTCTATCTCTTCTAAGATGGGCTTCAAGGATGGATCTTCTTTGATACGTGCCATGCGTTCTTCAAGCAGATCTTTTTGAGCTGGGTTAGAAAAACTCTCAAGCATTTGAGACATTGATGGATCCTACAAACAAAATGCTTTCAGTAGTCAAATCTACATGACCAACAACAGATGATTTTGAATTAGTTACATAGACGGTCCCTATGGTTTGTGTAAAGTAATAGGTCCCGGGCATTAAGCAAAAAAAAAAATAATAGGTTTGGGGTTTGTGCTTTCAATTTTGTAACAAATTTGAGTATTAAGGCTAGCTTTCATCAACTTTCCAAACAAATTAGGGTGAAATGACCAAAATACCCTTTGACTTTTTAAATAGTCAAAGCCAAAGGGTATTTTGGTCATTTCACCCTAATTTAACTGAAAAGTCAACGGAAGTTGGCCTTAATAATTAAACTTTTAAACCTTAGTGCCTAAACCTATTACTTTGCCACCCAAATCACAGGATCATATTTTAAATTAACTCTATAATTTTAAATTGTTAAACAATAACAATAATCAGGACATATCACGTAAAAGGTTGTTTCCTATAGCTTGAACCTATGAGAAACAACTTCGTACACAAATGTATGCAAACTCTCAAACAATAACAATAATAATAATACCTGCATCATAGCACTACCTAGCCGCTCTGCCATGCTCATAAATTGTGGGTTTTGCATGACCTGCTGCATGGTGGAGTAATACTGTTGGGTATCAAACTGAGGAACACCACCAGCACTAGCACCTTGAAAAGTCTGCTGAAGTTGCTCGGCCATCTGGTTGAATGATGGGTCTTTTGCTATTTGTTCTGCTAATTCCTTAATGCTTGGATCCTGTAACCACAACAAATACATAATTTAAATTGGTCTAGGTAAACGATTGCTAGTACACATGGCTTTGTTACTTGTACACTAGAGTCAATTAAATTGATTGGAAATAAGTTTCATACATAATCCTGATCAAACTCAAAGTGGTACTAATTAATTCTGGCTAATGGCTATATTTAATGGATAAATCACCCCATGCTCACCCCTAGGAGTATAAATGAGCTGAGCAGAGACTGAGCTCGACTAGGGTCGAACTTGGCTCGTTTAACCTACTAGAGCTTGAGCTCGGCAAGTTTCAAGCTCCATTTTTAAAACTCAAGCTAGGCTCATGGTAGGTTTTCAACCTCAATATTGGTTTGGGCTGGGTTCTGTCATTATTTATTAAACTAACTAATTTTCATTTACAGTTATCTTTATATATATTTTAATAATTATTATTATATATGACATATAATATATATTATTTAGTCAATTTTTATCATAATTTTATATATACTAATAATTATTATATGAATATATCTTTAATATATTAAATAAAAATTATGTAAATAATAGGCTCGTTTATACTCGTGAGTCAACTCGAGCAAGGTAAGTGAAACTCAGACTGAGCCCCTTTATTAAACAAACTTATTTTTAGGTGTGAGCTTTTAATGAGCCGGTCTCGAGTAGCTCACGAGCAATTTGGCTTGTTTGTACTTTACACCCCTGCACACTCCTAGTTTACACATATACGCATATACATTATCAAATCATGTATGAGAATGAAATAATGCATTATACATTAAGTAGACCAGCCATGGATGAGAAGTCAAAAGGATTTCCAGGAAATCCAGCTCCAGGTATGGAGGTCATAGCAGGTACAGGTTGAGCTTGTGGATCCGAAGAGCTTGATCCTGAGGAAGTTTTCTTCACAGCTGCATCAGTGTTCTCTTCTGCATGAGAAAAACACATGTTTAAAACTATAAATAATCAAGTTGAGTAGATAATCATGTAACTTATTAATAGGCTATAAAAATATTTTACATAAATAAACAATGCCTGTAGTCAACTTGGTGAATGGTGAATCTAGATCACAGCAAATATGATATCAATGGCAATTTAGGGGTGTTCATAAGGTCAGTTTCAGGTTCTTTGTGTTAATCACATCAGTTTCATCAAATAGATTTTTTTTAATGGATATTTGAATACACATGAGATTTTACAAACCCAATTAGGAAGAAATTTTTTCGTTGACAATTTTGGTTGCATTTGAAGAAATGGAAGAATGCAATGAAGTACAGCTGTACAAGAAACACAAAATTCAACCACAGCAACAAAAATACATCCAAGATGCAACAAGGAAGAAAGATGCTGCAAGTTCTGAAGCAAATGGATGAGAGTTAAAGCTTTAAACACAGATGGAGAGGAAGATGACAAGCAAAAATAATATACTGTAGTTCCACAAGAAACCAACATACAAATGTATCAGCAACACATATTGTGCCCTTCAAGGAGGTCAAATAAAACGTTTTGATTTCGATACAACATTACCAGCAAATCTAAATCATCTACCCTAATTTTATAATTTTTACATCATAAAGAACTTTTTGTTTTGGATGATTACTTTCTTCAAATGCAAACATAAACAACTTAGCAGGGCTGGGACCAACAGGAACCTTTTAACTAAATGAAGGGGTCATTGGCCAGTCAAAGAACCCAAACTATTTGAGATATTGATTAAACTTAAGATATATAATAAAAAAATACAAGATATAAACTAATAAATCTTGATAATAGCATGAAAATGCATGACTTAATTGAGTTTTGGCTTGAATACAATAGCTAGGCATTGTTCTAACTGATATGGTATTAAAGGTTAGGTGCAGCCTAAGATCTCAGCATCGACATGCCTCTATGATGTTACTTGCATTGGATACCTATCAATCTTCAACCTTGACACAAACTCTATTGGATTTATGTATATAAGAAAGTGAAGAAGATAATAATGAGGACCCACCGTCCCATCATATACATCTTACTCACCACCGTATATGTTTCAACATACATTCATCTAACCTTTGATACCGTTCATGTGAGTAAGTCCACTGTTAGAGATATCACACACATAAATTCAAACGCACACGTGAAAGCAATAAAGAACATAAGTGTCTAACATGGTTTGGTCTAAACTGACCAACATCCAGGAGTGGTAACTATATAGGATATTCTTGTTGCAATGATACAAACATTACAAGTACAAGATGAGTATATAGAGAATGAAAACTTGGTGCACAGAAATAGAACGGGTGCATTAGGGTTACGAGCCAGTTGCCCTTCCCTTCGTTCCCTGCAGTCTATTCTGGCCCTAGGGGCGTTCAAAAAAATCTGTATCCAAATTTGAATCCAAAAATTCAAACTCAAAATATCCAAGAATTCAAAAATCCACAAGTTCGAGTATCCGAAAATTCGGATTCATATTCCAATACGTATTTTGAAAAATTTTGGATAGTTCAAACATCTGAACTTATCTAGAATCATTTTTTTGGATAATTTTCAAATATTTAGGGTACTTTTGGATAATTTTTTGGATATTCAAAATATATATTATTAAAATTTTTAATTTTTTTTCTGAGTTCGGATATCCGTTTGGATATTTGAATCCGAAATTTCGGATACGGGTTCAGCTATTGAAATTCATTATCCGAAATCTTCAGATGTCTGAAAATAAACACCCCTATGTGCCCTATTAAAGCCTACGAACTCAACAAACTGCCACTTGGGGGCCTTGAATACATCCTGATTGTACTTCTGTAATCTTTCCAAAGAACTTTATGCTACTTCTAGTTACCACCGCCTTCTCATTAGTTAATTTGAAGGCACATTGAAGCTCTACTGAGTTTCAACTCAATAACTCATCAATCACGGTTGAAGTTGCCTCTGACTCAATCTTCATCCACATCGGCTCCCACTACAACAAACTAACAAATTTTGAGATTCCTTTGAGAACAAACACTCTCCTTAATTAGCAAGAAATCATCCGGAGAAACTTTATCAGTTGTAACACTGATTCTTTTAACCCACTCTTGTTTAGGAACCCTAGCTAAAGCACTACCCGTACTACCACTGCCGCGAAATCCTTTGATTGGCTTTCCAAAACCCTTTGATGCTCGTTTATCCTGAATCTGCACTTTGGTTCTAGATTCTTCTCTTGCAAGGTTCACCCTCTTCTACCCACGAGATTATGTGAACCAAATTTTATATTTCTGAACTAGGGTAGTCATTTCCTCAGACAGTGCCCCTACTTGCATAGCAAACCCTTTTTCTTTCCACAAGCCACCGCAAGGTTTCCTTTGACATCCTTCCATTGCCCACTACCGAACTTAATATTGTGCCCTTGATTATCTGATGGCCCAATATAGATCAAACTTCTCTTCGAGCTTGGAATAACCTAACATTTCTCAAAGTTCAAGTGCATCCGACCGAGGTAACCAAGTCAATGTCACCCATGCCCGTTATATCAAGAACTTCATCATTCGCTAGTCATATCCTCCCAAAGTCACCAACTCTCAGATTCTTCAATGCTTCAGTGTTGTGGGTAGCATGAACTAAAACAATAGAATCCGTAACCCAAGAATCAACATTGCTCTCAACATTAACAGTCAAAACATCATCATCTGTGTCATCTACTATTATACTGCAACGTTTACTCCTTTTTTCGGATTAGAACACTGATTCCTAAAGTGTACTACTTCCTTACAGTTCCAACATATCACATCCTTCAAAGCCTTAGACTAACTCATCCTCATGCCCTAAAGGCCTTCCCTTCCTTCTTTCTTCCCCTACCCTTTGCACTCAATAAAAAACTTGAAGATCCCCTGAACTTCTGCGTCATATATCCTCTCCCAAAATAAGATCCCGAATCTTCTCAAAAGTAACATTGCTAGTTTGTGCTTAGCTATAATCTGGACCAACTCTCAGGCAATGAGGATTATAACAAAAAGGGTTGGAACCTTATCATCAAACCTAATGTCCACAAAATTGAGACAAGATATAATTGAAGTTAATAATGTACCATGTTACTAAAACACCTTCTCTCATCCTAGTATTCACAAGCTCTTGGATTAGAGAAACCTTATTTGTTACTGAAGGCCTCTTGTACATGTTGGATAGTGCCTGCATCATACCACAAGATCTGGTTTCCTTCATGATGTTAAAGGCGACATCCTTTGACAATGACAACGTAATCAATGCCTTAGCCTTTTAATCCATCATCTCTCAATCTGCATGGTAAAACTTTTTTGGTTTCCTACCCTGTAACACCAAATCTAATTCCTTCTGACATAAAAGTGCCTCAATTTGCATCTTCCACCAACCAAATTATTTCACATAAAACTTCTCTATCATAACATTTCCGTCTTTTGCCATGAAAATAGCTAAAATGAAAAGTGATTGATAAACAGAGATAGACACAACAACGGCTTAGACCTGAACTTAACAGTTGTTCTAATATACCCTATAAACAAATCAATCTATCCAATGCGCAACATAATAATCAAAGACTTCAAATTTGATTGAAACCATAAAACTAGACAACTTGGTTGAAAGTGTTCTCGGTGTCTTTTGATTAAAAAAAATTGTTCTCTGATGAGTGGAACTAATTCTAGCCAAGGTTCAAAAGAACGGAAACAAGCCTCGAGGCGTTTTCTGTTAGACTCACAAGGCGTAAGCCTCGAAACATTATTAAAAAAATATTAAAATAATAAATACATCTCATAAAAGTCACAATTTAATATAAAACAAACGTCATAAGTATCACCATTTAAGCAAAAATACTTCAATAACCAAATTAATAATGTTATGAGATTTAAATATTATAAAACTTTTTTTCTTTTGTAATCACTCTCAATGTTTTTATTAACCAAATTTAGTTCCTCATCGTCATCTTCACCAACCAAATTAACTTCAACGAGTGTTCTTTACCTAGATAATGAACTCTAACTTCTTCCCCATTTGACCCGCCAACTCTACTAATGTCATCTTCATCAAAACTTGGGTAGACTATCTACTCATCATCCGACAAAACCTCCTCGCGAACTATCAGATCCTAGTTATCTTTTAAATTAGTTTTCCTCATAAACTTTTTCTTTAATTTCTTAGTGTACATAATGTACACTAACTTATTCATCTTATCGAATACGAAATCCAAGAGAATGGAAGCGTTCGAAGCCTAGGAGAAAGGAAGGGTGAAGTGTACGTTCAAAGTCTAGGGGAGAATGGATGAAGTTTGCGTTTGAAGTCTGGCAGAAAAATTGTATTCTAACTTAATTTAAGTTTGGGTGGCTAGCATGTCTTCTTTCAAATGGGTCAAAAAGGGTCCAAAATAGGTCAAAACACATTATAGGGAATTGAGGAAAGATAAGGCATGTCTAGTGAGGCTTAAGCCTCAAAGGCTCGCCTCACCGCCTCGGAACGCCTCAGACAGAGGCGTAGGTTCTAGCTACCCCCATGAGGCTAAGCCTCTTAAGTTTATTCCAGCGCCTCAGTCAAGGCGTAAGCTCAAGGCGAGCCTTAGAAAGCTTTTTCAAACCATGATTCCGGCCTGTAATTGTTGAAAAATTAAATGTTCGCGGAGGCTGATCGGAACCCTAGTGGTTGCTGTTGCAGCTTGTTGAAAATTTAGCGACAGTGGCATAGTTGATCAGAACCCTAGCGGTGGTTCTGGTGGTGGTCGGCAATTGGCATCTTTCGGACATAACCCTAATCCTGATTGTTGGTGGCTAGATGACAAAACCCTAGCCATCAATCAACCCTCTTGTAGTAGCAAATGGCAGCAGTGGCAGGTTCAAATGTGTTCTTGTGTGATCCTGATCAAGAGTCATGGCTCTGAAACCACTTGTTAGAGATATCACATACACGAATCTAAACACACACGTGAAAGCAATAAAGAACACAAGGTTTAAAGCGGTTCAGTTTAAACTGACCTACATCCACGGGTGGTAATTAGGATATTCATATTGAGGTGATAGAAACATTACAAGTACAAGATCAATATATAGAGAATGAAAACTCGAGTTAACAAAAATAGAATGGGTGCATTAGGATTAGGGTTGGCTGATCCTCCTTTTGCTTTCTGCAGTCTATCCTAGCCCAATGAAGGTCTACGAACCCAACATCCACAATGCAACCATTTGTTTATCCTTCATCAATGCATTCATCAAGAGTTATGTATGGCTAAATATCATGTAATTGCTAAAAGATTATGGTTTGAATTACAATCTTTTTTCTATTCTTTGTGTAGAAACTAATTCTATATATTTGGCTTTTTGTAAGATGCTTAAACTCATTACTGAAATCAGACCGTTTTGTCTCGACTTGCTTACTTTGGAAATAAAGATGAACCTGCTATATAACTTTTGACTTCTTTTGTCCAACACCTAGTAGAATATTTTGCCTCTTTAAACTGTTCCCCTTTGCATACTTAAAGTATCACAAAATAAAGATGCTTCTTTCACTTTCATGCATATATGTTCTTATGTTAGAAGTCAGGACCTCCATTAAAGCAAACTCAAGCTTCATAAGAACACTTTAGCCAATGAGACGGCTAAAAGCATAACGCACATAATTTAGCAAAAAAATTTAGCTCAATCTAGTATAAATGCTAACAGAAACATATAATTTCTTGAGATAAAACAAAACTAAATCAACAAACTAACATGCTAATCAATCAATCAATCTCTTCTCTAACAAAAAATATTTGTTCATATTGATCATCTTCACCACCAAGTAACTATAAAACAACAACATAACATCATAACAAACACATACCAACAGAGGCCTCAGGTTTGACAGCTGCATCCTTCTCATTCACCTAACATAAACACAATATTCCAAATCATCAACAAAACTATTCCATGATTTAAGTCGATTTACCGTTCTCACGGATCAAGATTCACAATTGTTTGATTTAGCAAACCTCAATTACTGAAATCACACTAAACCTTCTCGAATTGCAGCGAATCAAAGCGAGAATTAGGATAATCAGTCACAATCTTAATCCAAAAACAACGAAAGTAAATCATAGGTTGAATTGGCAAATTTACCTTAGACATATCGATTGAAGTGATGAAACAATAATAAGAAAGTGATTGTAGATCACGAACTCGGATAAACGATATGGTTTTTGATAAAACTCAAGAAAGAACACCACCAAGTAACGAAGGTGAAACCGTGGGCCTCAGCAATCCTCCAGGAAGAAGTGCACATGGATCTGGGTTTTGATTGTGATAGGGTTTTTATTTCATTGGGCCTGGTCAATGAGTCCAACGAAGTTTTTACTCAGTGACAAGTCGTGTACAACCAAACCGGTTTGGGTTTTGAAACCAGTTTCTAGACCGGCCCAGACCCGGTCCCTAAACCGGTCCAAAACGATCCGGGCCTTCGGTTTGATAATCGGTTCGATATATTACCGTTATGAACCGAGCCGAACCAGTTTCCCAAACCGGCTTTAACGGCTAGTATAGGTTTCCCGAAAATTTGCACTTTAGTCCCCAAATAATTAGCATAAATATGTATTGGTTGTTTTTGTTTAATCGCGCAATTCATAAATGTTATCTACACTCTCAAAAACAAAAACAAAAAAATGTTCGATACGCTCTCTACTCTCAAATGACTTCGTTAAGTGGGAACTGCTCGATTGGTTATTATGGTGTCTCTTCCACCCTTCAAGTTCATGAAGTTATCCCTACGAAGAAGAACCCAGAAGTATGGTGCAACTTTGATTTATGTGTTATGTAAGTGGGCCAAACAAAACTCGATTCAAGTTTTATGCTATTTTTTTAAACACAATGTCAAAAGTACTTTGAAAAACCACATCAAGATAAAATATTGTAAAGCTTTAAAAAACCAAGCATCACGAGGTAAAACCATCATTGGCTAATGAAGGAAGTGTGTTTGCATATAGCGTTGATGTGGTTCGGGAGCAAATGACACATTTCGTGATTCAAGAAAGTTTTCCATTTAACCACTCCGATAGCCCGCGTCTAACCCGCCTTTTTCAACAAACTTTTCGACCTCGTTATACTCGCATAATCCGTGCTACTTTAAGAAGATATTGTTTAAAAATGTAAAAAAAAAACTAAAAATGAACTAATTTTAGGTTTTGAAGAATATTAAACAAATGCTACGCGACATTTTTAGCTTAAACAAAAACAAATTATCGTCACTTTTGTAAAGAATCAAATATCATTTACTTACATTTGAATTGGAACATAAATACAAGGTGAAATTCGACATGTAATATGTTTGAAAAAGCTACAAGACAAAAAAAAAAAGTTTAACGGTATATCATAATTTTCTTGCAGATAAGGTCGGGTTGATTGATTTAGTGCTTCAAGTTGGGAAACAATTGAACAAAACCTTAGATGCTTGATGTTTTAAAAACACAATTTTTTTTATCAGGTGTTTATTATCCCACTAGTGTTATCGTAAGACTATCAACATCACACGGAGTAGTGGTATATATATCGTTTTTTTTCTCAAACTGGTTCGGTTCGAAAATTTGATATGTAAACCGGTTTGGCCCCATACCAGTTTGGTTTCTAAATTGGGTTGTTGCATGAATGAACCGAACCTATTGGAATCGGTTCAGATAGGTTTCAATTCAGTTTGGTCTAAACTGGTTCCCCAAACTAGTTTTTTTACAAGTTTAAAGACAAAACTTAAGTTTAAACACAAAACTTGAAAAAATTAATAAAAACTTCATTTATCTTGTAAAATAAAAATACTACTAAACAAATCGTAAATACGTAATCGTAATACAAAAAGGAAATACATATTTGAAAGTTGGAATTTTTTTCTTGGTATTTAATTTTCATTTGCCGAACCTGAGATATTGTTTAAGCATCACAAAATATGGCTTCTTCCTCATCGGTTATTCCTACCGACATTCCCACCTCTACCTCATCTTCTAATCATTCCCTTCCATATTCCATTCGCCTTCAAGTGAGGATTTGCGTTGTATCCTTTCAGTTGCATCCAAGTAATCTTTCAAGCAAATCGACATCTCTATCATAGGAGGGGTGAGTCTTGCTCTTCGTAATGAAATAATCGTGCTACTCACAAAAGAAGCAGATTCTAAAGCTATTGTGGAAGCTTGAACGTTTAGTAGATCTCAAGATATAGCGGATAGGATCGGGATTTGATCTGCGTTTTGATCTTCCTTACATTCCACAAAGCCAATATATCAAAATTCATAAGAGTGGTTATTATTTGAATATTACCAACGTGTGTGTGATATCCAAATGTTTTATATTAATTATTTAATTATGTTTTAAAAAAAGGATTTGAGTATACTTCTAACCATTAAACTTTATAGTACACACACTATATATATACAAATGCGGTAAAAGAATTATTATTAAATTATGTTTTTGAAGTCTAAATTCCTTTTATAACTTGTTATTATTTTTATAAGAACTATGAAACAAATACTATTATCTTATATATCTTTTTTTTTGATAAATCGTTATTCATTAAAATTTCTATATATATATATATATATATATATATAAAATCTTTTAAACTTTATAATAAAAACTAATTAAGCGCAACTATACTTTATAATTATAACATATAACCATTATATAAAAAACCTTTGAATAAAATAAAATGATTTATTATTCATGACTAACCCCTCGATAAAAACCCAAACCCTATGATCTTACAGTAAAACCTAAAACTCTTTAAACCATAACAAAAAACTTAACTAGCTTATAATCGTTTAATTATTTAGGTTGATTGTTTAGATTTGATACTATATGAGCAACAACTTAACATCTAGTTGCAATCTATCATACTCATCAAAGGTAAGTTCTCATAGCCCCTTTACCTCTATATTTAATCTTGGGAAATTTACCAAAATGATCAATGTTGACCAAGAAATTACCAAAATGATCACAATGATTTCGGTGTCTAAGACTCCCATTTAGACGCCTATTTTGTGTACTTTTTTACAACATACGGGCCCACATGTCGGCGGCTTTGTCGGGGTGTCTAAGACTCCTTTTCTACTGGCGTCTAAGACGCCGACTTAGACGCCTTTAGACGCCCTTTTTCTGTAATTATTGTAAACATACGGGCGTCTAAAGGCGTCTAAGTCGGCGTCTAAGACGCCAGTAGAAAAGGAGTCTTAGACACCCCGACAAAGCCGCCGACATGTGGGCCCGTATGTTGTAAAAAAGTACACAAAATGGGCGTCTAAATGGGCGTCTAAATGGGAGTCTTAGACGCCGAAATCATTGTGATCATTTTGGTAATTTCTTGGTCAATATTGATCATTTTGGTAATTTTCCCTTTAATCTTTGGGATGAAACATGTTAACTATTAAACTTTAGTTTAAGTATTGTCCATGCATATTGGCTTTATGACCTAAACTATAGTAAACTTAGCTTGAACTTGCATTGATCTTACCTATTAATAAAAATGAAAGATCTATTGGATTGATCATCCTATCAATGTATGGTTTATCCATAGGGGGAGCCCATGATGATTGTTTACTACTTCAGTATTGCTAGTAATGATAGCTTGGTAATAACTTAATTATTGATCTACGTATTGTTTTTTTCACTTGTTTATTTCATATCGGCTAAATATTACACATGACAAATTTATTATCTTACAAACTATTATTTATGTGAGTGTTAAACCTATGAAGCCTGACAACTTTTTAGTTGAGTTTGTTTTTAACATGTTTTAGGTGGAAATGAAATCTAGGGATGTTATATGATCATATAGGAGTCTTGGACGTAGTTAAATCATTTAAACACTTGTTTTAGTTTGTTAAATACATTTATGATGTAATTTGGATTATGTATGTTTATTTGAAATTATGTGGTTTGAATTATTAATTAATGCAATTGTTTTTAATATTTAACAATTAGCACCTTGAGCTATGAATAATCTATTTCTTTTCATCTCAATGTTTTCGTCATTGGTTGGGATGTTACATTCATTTCCTTGAACTGTCTCTGGTTCATCCTTTGTTGTTCTATAATTTGTTGCTTAACATGTTGAAACATAGTAAGAGTCTCATCATTAGAAACATAAAGGTTGTCTTTTTTTCAGGGTTCTCAGGCTTCTTTTGCGAGAATATGAGGATCTAGAATGCCGGAACCTGAGACCAGAGACTGATTTCGATTGTGAAGTCATTCTTGCATATTATTTCTTTAGTGAAAATTACTTATCAAGCAAAGAACGATGTGTCTCACGATAGATGCAAAATTGTTTCGGGTAAAAAGTAACAAGTTTAATTTTTGACAAAACTGAATTAGTTAAATGAGCTTAAATGCTTTGTTAATCTAGAAAACATATTCATTTAAATATTTCAACAAAATTATCCCTAGAGATCCTTAGGGATAAATAGTTTGTGAATGAAACAAAGAGACAAAACACTCGATTTTTGTAAGAGAAAAACCATTAAACCTTTAGGATTGCCAGCATAAAACCTGAAGCATGTGACTTCAATGTCTTCTGTTGTATTTCCTTAAAAGTAAAAAGAAATTACATCCAACATCTTAAACGATTGAACAGGTAATACATGGTGATTTCATGTGTCCTATTCGATCGTTAGCTGATTATACACACACAAATCATTATAACGACTAAATAACTAATATTCCGAGATTTTACCTAATAAATTAGCCTTTCATTAACTTCCTCTTATGACCATTAGAAATTTTTTGCTTCATGGTTCTCACATATCCTCCAACCGTCAAGATCGAGTCTTTAGCATGAGCTGCTAGTGAATTAATGACCTATGCGTAATTTAAATAAATGGGAAGACATAATACTACACAATTTAGCAATATAAACGGAATATTGTCCTTAACAATATATATAATAGGAATGTGATAACTCTTATTTATATATGTTTACACAGGCTAGAAATGTCACACAGGTTAATTATGTGTGGTATTTCATCATTGTGTGATATAATCACACAAGTGTTAATCTTTCTTGCATGATAATTTCATGCGGACTGTCATGAGTCCAAACAATCAGCCTGTTAACACTAGGCCCAAGACAGTAGAGCAAGATCAAGAGATACACAAGAGAAGTAAAAGAATTAGAGTTCAGCCTAAGAAATTTCAAGACCATGTGATGGGTGCCACCTCAGCAACCATTTAACAGAATTCATAAGATCCAACAAGTTTCGAGGGTGTAGAACGATTCCCATGACAAAAACAAACCTATTGGTGGTAACTTGTAATATATTGTGTTGTATCCGACTTTTGAGTGGTTTCATGTACGCAACTTGATTTCATTGATTACCATCTTATTGGCCATACCTTCATTCACACTCCTTATTCGGCTCACACACACACCACACAACCTAGGGGTGTGTTTTTTACATGAACCTGAAAAAAACTACCCGAACCCGAAAATATCTCACCCAAAAAAGCCTATTACCCGAATCCGAAAGCTTATAATGGTTCGGTCTTTGGTTACCCACGTGGCCTGTTCGGGTAAACCCAAACTAGGGTTTTACAGAGCGGTTCCATTCTTTGATTTTCAAAGCCTCTGTATGTTTTGAGATTGTTGAAGAAATGTATGTTTTGGTTTAACATATTTTGGTTATGTTATGGTTAAACATTTGAAGTTTTTAAGGAAATGTATGTTTTGATTAAACATGTTTTTATTTTATTTGTTTGAAAAATAGAATATTAGTTCGTCAAGTATTACCCGAGAACCGTTTAACCCAACCCGATTAAACCCTAGAACAAATTAGACCAAAGTTATACGGTGGGGTTCTCAGTTCGAATTTCATATTACAAAAACCCGAATAACCCGACCCGAGCAACCCGAAACCAAGGTACCAACCTGAACGACATCCCTATAACACAACCCATATACAATTAATTCATGACACACTCAATTCATTACACACTCACACTCAGACACATCCAACAACTTTGGACTAGCATCCATTCAAACATAATTTTCACATTCGGCACACACTCTTAGGGGCTGTTTGGTTGGGTATGAATCATTAAGTGCTGAATGATTAAGTGCCGAACAAGTTTAGACTGTTTGCGACGGTGGAGAGGAGGCGGTGGAGCTGCGACGGTGGAGAGGAGGCGGTGGAGCGGGCGGAGCAGAGGCGGTGGAGCGGGCGGAGCAGAGGCTGATTGTTCGTGTTTGTGAACCAGGTCGGTGGTTGTCAACCCCATTTAGACGTATTTTTCCCATTCAGACTCCACACCAGGTCTGAATCATTTAGACGTTGATTCAGATGTTTTTTCCATTCAGACATGTTTATTTTCACGAAACAAACGGTTTGAATCTGAACCATTCAGATTCAGACCCATTCAGACCTATTCAGACCCAAACAAACAGCTCCTTAAACACACACAACACAACCTCATGAAACTCACATACACATACTCCATGATGTTCTCGGACACACATGAACCACACACACTCAACACCTACGCATCCATTCTAATGCATACTAGATGGTTAAGTTCAACCTGGTTGAGAACAACAGAACCGTTGGATTCCAACCTGTGGCCTGTCAAGCCCCCCCGGTGGCTCGAGTTTCATCTTTCTCGCCATGATAAGGAGACATTGGGCCTCATAACCTTTCAAATCATGGATATGAGAATGAATAACATACCCGACAAGTGTAACCAATCACGTTTCTATCAAACTCGTGTTGGTATTTTTAGAGAGATAATATTGGGCTCTTTTGTGGGATTAATTAATGATTATGAGCTTATGTTGTTGGGTCGGTTTTGGTCAGATATAGTTATATATATCTAACGTGAATAACATAAAGAAAGAATCTTATTTTCTTTGTTGGTATGGTCTCTCGAAGAACACACGGAAGAAGGTTACGATTTCTTCTCATAGAACATCAAAATCCTAATCCAATTCAAGAATTCTCGGTCTAGTCTGATAAATCATTGTGTGTAACCCACAAATAGGTTTATATGATAGTGTTTCACGATTCAGAGAATAATCCAGATTGTATTTGTAAAGATTCAAGTTCTAGGTTTATGTTTAATTGTTTCATGAAGATCAATTGAAGTTTCAGGTTTGATTTATGCTTATTTGTCTAATTTTATGATTCCATAATATTAATTCTAATAATTTGAGTTCCTTGTCAGAGGAACCATTGCCAAAACCTGGAATGATGAAGATACCATTTTTCTTTGCCCTCCCTTTGGTTATTGTGGGAAGTCGTCAACAAGAAGATATTCTTGCACTTACTTCGTGTTAATAAACGACTTCTAGCCTAGTAATATTCCATTGTTTTCTCTTATAAGAGGTACTGGGTTCGAGTATCTATGAGAGCAATTGAATCTAGATGAGCAGAAGGTTTTTCAGTGTAGGTTTCCTCCTAAATGATGGCAGGGCCGACTCAACCATTTTTAGGGCCTTAAGCGGAATAAAAATTTGGGGTCCTTTGCTAACGGTTACATTAAAACGCTCCTTTTATCCGGGTTTGGACCGACAATAACAAACCAAAAGTTTTTTCATGGATTTATAAACTACGATTTTTCAAGTTTCTAACTAAATCACGTTCTACAAGTTTTTTCAAATGATTTATAGTCGTATCCCCTTCCCTCAAATCCTCCTAAAATATTTAACAAAAAGCGACTTTTCTTTGGATTTTTCTTGTATTTTTATTCTCTAGGGCGCACAAATAAAAAAAAAAAGCAAATTCTAAAAAAAGTCAACCAGATATATATATTTTTAAATTAGAGGCCTTATATTTTTAGGGTTCTACGCTCTTGCTTTAGTTGCTTGATCGATTAGGCCAACCCTGAATGGTGGAGGCTAGCTGTTCATTTTCCGAATGATGTTTGATTCACGGTTAAAAAAAGATAATTGTGCCGTTCAAGATGAAATATTTGAAATCGTTCGAGAAATGGAAGAAGCTGCTGTTTCAAGATGAAAAACGATTTTCAAGTTTGAAATTCATCTTGCATTCAAATGGAATTAATTTCAAAACGACATGTCCTTTGTCGTTTCAATTGAATTTTCATATTAAAAAAACAAGGCTGGAGAAAAACGACTTTAATAGTTGTCGTTTGGATGTAGGAATTAATTTCGTTATTTACAGTTTAGCCCATTGACTTTACCCCTATTTTTAAAACTGTACTCACGTTCTATTTAACGTTTTTAAGTTAAATCGAATCCAGATATTATCGATTACCAGTCCCATTTATATAAGTTTGAACCTGAATCTTATACGAATGCTTATGTAAAGTTTGGGCATAAATGGTTTATAAATATTTTAGGTGCAACTAACGTTTACAAAATTTCTCAGCGTTTCAAAATGACCCCTGCAACTCTGCAAGTGTATTTGTTTAAATAGTTTTAAACAAGAATATGATTTTGAGAAATGAGTTTGCACATTGATGTGTAAATGTAAGACGCCTTATCTACGGTACACATATAATGTATATATGTGTGGGCTCTCAAGGGACAACTGTAAAATTGCACTAATTTTAACGTTCTTTTACAAGTTTTGTGAAAATAGCATTAAAAATGTTGGGATGATCAACTTCAAACGATAACTTTGAGTCGGGGACTCCTTTGGAGCAGCCTCTCTATCTCAACTGGGATAGGGGTAAGGTTTGTGTCCATCCTTTCCCGTAGGCCATACTAAAAAGTGGGAATATACTGGGTAAGTTTTTTGTTTGTTTGTTATGTGTAAGTGTAAGTGCTTTAAAGAAGATCATGGTTTTGACACGTAAAATGGTGTGACATGAGTTGTGATATATTTTTATTAGCACAAAGGTACGACAAAACCTTCTAAAAGTTGTGATATAGGGTTGTTTTTGGAACAAAATTGTACAAAGAAAAAAGGTCACGACAAGTTTATGTTTAACAAGATGTTTTTAAGAAATTTTGCATTTGTTGAGAGTTTATATTTTGGATAGCCGTCCAACTTTCTATAGAATTATGCTTTTTGAAGTAATAATTACACATGTTAACCATTTAAAATGAGGAAAACATTTTTTTAAACAAATAACATAACTATGAGCCCTTAACTTCCTTATGAGAGGCCTTAGACCATCCGCAATACCCTTCCCACATGAAGGGCGGGATCCGGCGGTGATGTGGGGCCAGGCGGGAACACCGCCCCTCCCCCGGCGGTTTCATCTCCCCATGACCCCATCCACATTTTCTCCTTTTTTCGAATAAAGCCATTGAGAAAAGGTAATATTTCAAAAAAAATATATATTATTTTTATCCCCTATATAAACCCGTACACATTTCATAAAAAATCACACTTTAAAAACAATTCTTACTCTCTAAAATCCTCTATAAACCCTCTTATTTAAAAGATAAACCCAAATTCAAACAACCCCGATTTCAACTTGTTGAATGACCCAAAAACCATCCGAAGGTGTTTGTTTCAAATGCAACAAAACTCGAACTCTCAATGGCAAGAACCGAATCCTCAAACCGGGTTTTCATCATTCACACAACCGGGCTTTCAACCCGATTTTTCATCTTTCACGCAACCGGGTTTTCCACAAATCATGCCTCAATCCCGACATGAACCGGATTTCATTTTTACCGATGTTGTGGTCGAGACACAAGAATCCCAAAAGAAGGAAAAAGAAAAGCGAGCGAAAGAGACTGACGCGAGCGGACCGAGTAGCGATCCAATGGCACCGCAACTGTGGACTCATGACGAAGAAACCGCGCTCGAAAGATGTTACATCGAACATTCCAAAAACAAAACCAAAGGTAATTTGCAAAAGCGCGAAAACTTTTGGAAAAAAATTAACCGGTAGTTGGCACGAGAAGATGAGATATACCGATCAAGAGTACCGCACATATCATCAAGTAAATTCTAAATGGAAGAATATGAGCGCGAAAATGATGCGTTTTAGTGGCATCTACAACTGTGCCAACAACCGCAAAAACGGTATCAACTAAAGTCGAACGACCAAACATTTAACCACTATCATGTTTGGGCCGCGATAAAAGACGCTCCAAAATTCCGCATTCTTTGTCAAGAAGCCAATGAGGGCCAACGTTCTTAAAAAATAACTAAAAATTCCGAGACAAACGCGTATTCACCGGAGGGTACGGATGCACATACGAATTATGCGGTTAACCTCAAACAAGATGAGAAAGACGATGAATTCGACATCCCGGAACCGGTTAGGCCGGTTGGACTAGATACGACAAAACGGGATTCGTCTTCGAGTCGTCAAACCGCCTCCTCTATCCTGACAACCAACGAACTCGCTCATCAACTTGAGGAGTTTATGAAATTTCAAAAAACAAAACACGGGAAGAAACTTCTCAGAGCCGACCTCAAAGTGATGGGTAGTATGCCTCCCGAAGAACTCGGCAACGAAGAATGGTTGATTATGAGAAAATTAAGTGCGAAAACATTCGACAAATATCGTTAATTTGTTTTTTATTTAAGTTAGCAATGTAACATTTTTATTTTTATTTTTACATGACTCGTTTAATTTAATGTTAACGTTTTTATTTTGTTATTTATTTTACTTATTAATTTGTAACTAAAAATAATAATAAATAAAATTATATAGTGGTGATTATGTGGCTTCAGTATGGTGATGACATGGCAGAAAATTTCAATGGAGTGAGATTTCAGCAGAATGGGTTCTAAACATGGTCTTAGGACTAGATTTTAATTCAGGCTACATATTTGTTGAAACCAATGTTTTCAGAACCGAAATGGACGTCGAACCGAACGTCTTACTGGTTACTAGTCATACCGGTTGAATCGGATTTAAGAACCGGATGATTAATAAATATATAAAAAAATCCAAAAAATTTATAGAATTACACACGTTTAAACAAACATCTTCATGTTTAAAAAAAAAAAGACAAGGTTTGATTTTAATGTTTAATTATTAGATTTTAGTTAAAAAAACTTGAAATCATGTCCAACTAGTGAACTGGTTCCCGGTCCGGCCGGTTCCCTTGAGGGTGGTTCACATGTGATTTTTGGGCTGGTCGACCCCCTGGTTCCAGGTCCGGCCTGATTCTGACAACATTTGCCGAAACAAAGTCATAGGATTACCAATTATCAAGTTGTAATATTACTTAGGAGATGGACTCAAACAGTCGAAATCTCATCTTGGGTATCGTGATTCCAAGTAGTTCAACAACAAAAAAATTACATTGATGGGTTTTAAATACATGCACGCTTGTCTTTAATTATGTAGTTGTGGGATTCTTTCAATATTTACAGTTGTATCAGATTCATACTAACTGTAAATAAAACCCTCTATGTTCATGTGCATGTAGTAATTAAAGCCTATGAAAGCATCCATAAAACAAGCTATAGAGTATTTACACAAAGCTTAGAAACACACACAACACATACCAAAAACTAATTTACTAGCAAAAATAAATTTCTTGATTTTTTTCTTTCATAAAAGTAAATAATAAACCACAAACTATTTTGTTTAATTGGAGGCCTTGTCAAGTAAAAATAAAAAAGAAGAAAAACCAACAAGAAGCAAGAAACCACATTTCCATGAGCACCTATTTCCTATTCTCTCTGCCAGAAAAATCCCACATGTCAGGAGGGGTAGAGCAGACAGCTTACTTAAACAACCACTATTCAACCAGCATATGTACTACTTATTCCCACTCTCCTTCCCTCTGACTGCTAAACTTTCATCCCCATTTCAAGAAAATTAAAATAAAAAAAAAATTAACTGAAAAAACGAGACCTTGTTTTTGTTTCTTCAAGCAAATTCAAGATTCCATATTCGAGTCGGATGAAATATCACCGTTCTTTCCCATCTGTATCCCTTTAAAGATCTTGGAAGCCGCCTGCAAATTCACGTACTGCACGCACAACACAACAAACTCATTTAGATTTCAAGATTAGTAAGGTGTAACTAGAGGTGAATTTGAGATTAATGACTACCCAAAAAAAACAATATAATTATTAAACAGATTTAACATCTGCTAAAGAAAGTGACTTAAGTAGATTGTTCCACCTTTACATAGACTTCAGATGACTCAACCCATCTGACTCAATTTACTTTTTTTTTTTTTTTTTCTGAACAGCTAAACAAGTCCTCGGACCCAACAACCCACGCGCTGCGACCATAGACCGCTACCAACCCCCGGAAACATTTAAAGCCGGGCGTTGGCGAGTGCCGAATCGAGGAACCGCCACACCATCTAGGAGGAAACTCACACTGAGAAAACCCCCTAGCTCACCCAGAACATTTTTTGCTCCAGGCGAGGCCCAAGACCTCCCATTGCTAGTGGTCAAGGAGTACCACTAGGCTATAAGCCCAATGATGACTCAATTTACTTGAGCTTGACCAATTGAACCGTTAAAAAAAGAACATAAAAGTTTTGAAATTGCCACCTCTAATGCTAATACATCACTAAAGACTGAAAAATAACCATCTGCCAAAAGAAAGAAGCAATAATTTTAGAGTTGATTTAACAGATTTCTTTGTACCTTACTTACATCTCTGTAAAAGGAACTTATCTCCTCTTCAGTGAGTCCTTCATCCTCTTCAGTAGTTTCTTCCCATCCCAGTAAACGTAGCAATCTAGCTTCTTCTTCCTCAGAGTAGAGAATGCCATTAGAGTTTGAATTACTGTTCCCATTATTGTTAGTGGTAATAGATATCTCAGTTGCCACATCAGCATCACCATTGCAAGCTTTATTATCACTAGACTGCAGAGACACACTTTCAGTAACAGTCAAGGTCTCAGTTTCATCAGGTTTATCACTAGCAGAAACGGCTGAACCAGTATCAGTGTTCACAGGGGTCAAAGATTTCTTCCTCATGAGGTTAAAAAAGTCATTTCGGCTCTGAGCTTGAGATGATGGTCTCTTCTCCAGTGTAGCTACACCAGGCTTGCGGTCAGCAACACTAATAGCTGGATTGTTTCTCACCGGAGGAGTGGGACCTACAACAGAGGGTACACCAAGAGGGCTATTTGGTAATTTTCCACCACCTGTTGGACTCAAGTTGTCCTTCGCAATTGGTGTTGCACCATTCCTTTCACGTGCTGGTTTAAGCACATGAAGTTTTCCCACAGAAGATGTCTTAATTGGGTCCAACTTTGTAGAAATAGGTCGGGGGGAGTGTGCATGGTTGACAAGGTGAGAATTCTGAAGTTGTAACTGTGCAACCTTTGGCTTGGGTTTATCACAAGCGCTCAATGCCTAAAAGAACATTAGAAAAATATTTTAGACAAAAATCAATATGTAAGAATGTGTCCATCTGTCAAAAGTGCTACTATTGAATTTCAACAGGCTTCCTTATGTAACATAGCCTTTCTCTGTTGCTTCAATGTTACTAAATATCCAACAACAAACAGATGTAGCTTCTTTCAATTTCATGAAGCCAAGTAGAGAATATATATAGTTGTTTACTTCTTCGATATTTGCTTTTCTACTAATCTACTATATGTGTGAATTACATATTAAAACAGAACAATTCGTTAATAAGTGTGTGAACTATATAAGTAGGAAAGTTATGTAAACAGTCCACGTCAATCATAAGAACATGAATATCAAGCCATAACAATTAGTAAGTTTCAAGCAGAACTATTTTTAAATTCTTTGTTTTCACATAAAAACTTCATGGTTCCATTGCAACAAAAGCTCGCAGTACGTAACACATCAAAGTGTCTCATAGTTTTCCTATACATGTGTTGTAATATAAAATCAACAAAACAAACAAAAATGATCATTATATTTAAACTCATAGCAAAATAAAATAAGAAAACTCAAAGTACTTGTTGATCATAATACCATATGCCAGCAAACAGATCACAAGAAGCCTAGATGCATGATGAGTAATGAACATAAAACATAATAAGAATACATGGGAGATCAGGGAGACTAACAGCAGTGTTGTAAAAATCGCGATTAGGCGGCCGATTAATCGGGATTAATCGGTAATCGGCCCTTAGCCGATTAATTTTAGCCTAGTCGCTCCATTAATCGGTAGTCGGTCCTAGCCGGTCAAAATCGGACCTAGTTGGCCTAATCGGCTCTAGTCGGCCGATCAAATTAATCGTTTTTAATGTAAAAAATCGGTCAAAGTACAACAAAATTGGGGTTTTCAACGATCCAGACTCCAAAATCACGCCTACTAACGACGATCGACCACACAATTGACCAAGAAAACTCACCTGCACGCAGACTCCATCACGATTCGCCCCTGCTGCTCACAATCGCTGCACACAATCTCAAGATCGAGCATCATCGTCGCCTGTGTTTGCCCTAACCGAGAACGGGAATGCGGGACGAAGAAGTGAAGAACGATCGGGATATGATTTATTGCTTATGGGCTATGTTGGGTTTCTTATTTATGGGCCTTTTATATTTTTTTGGGTTGAAACTTTTATTATTTATGGGCTTTCATGAATTAGTTGGTTAAAATATGTAGGTATTTAAAAATTTATATATAAAAAATTTTTATATATGTATATAATTTTGAAAATTACATATAAAATTCCAATCCGATTAATTCCGATTAATCCCGATTAATCCCTAGTCCCTACCTCACCGACCGACTAGCGATTAGCGATTTTTACAACACTGACTAACAGCTAACTAAAACACGCAGAGGATACAAGTATGTTTAAAAGAGAGAATAACACTTCAAACGTTAAATACATAGATAACATCTCCAAGTATTTCTAGCATAATGTTTACTTATGCACCAAGAAGTGTTGAAAATCATGAAGCCAGAATGTACAATGACAAGAGGCAGAATATATTTTATAATAAGAAACCAATACACGTAATAAGTTAAGAAAAAAATCAAGAGGTTCAAAAACACTCTTACCAAGGCTTTAGGCATGGAAGGGGTCATGGGAATCAATTGTCTGGATTGCTTCACTGCAAGCTCCTCAAGCCTTTGAGTTCCAGCAGACAACTACATAAACATAAATAAACATTAAATACATGATGTCTGCTAACATGTAGAGTCGTTAAAAATGGGCAGGTGGATTTAGTAGGATAACATTTACATATCTAAAGAAACCAATTGACCTGAAAAACATAATTTTACCCAAATCGTTTCGTAGCTATTAGTGCTAAGCATCATAACAAAAATTATATAATTTCAGTTTTTGAAATACAAAATGATTTAAAAGGGTTTATGCATAAAAAAAACTTCAAGAGACTTTCTACCTGTTTGAGACACAAGATCCATTTCCTTTTAAGTTATATTTTTATATCTTACCCATTAAAGACATTAAATAACCCAAACCAACACTCATAATTCCTTGGGGTTGAAAGATGCTCAAGCTACCTGGGGTGCAGTCTGAGCACGAGGAGGACCCTGAGCCAATGTTTCAGCCATGTTCCTACCAGTTGTCATGAGTGTAGTTGCAGAAAGTGATGTTGGTTGTACAACAGAAGTGTTGCTTCCATTACTCCCTACTATCACAGGCACCTCAGCTAGTGCTGAGGTCCACCCATCACCACCAATCACACCTGAGTTACCAATTGGTAGGCTCTGAATGGCACTACTCAATCCAGGAGACGGGACTCTTCCTATCTCAGAATCTGTTACCTTATCATCTGATCCAAGAGATGGAAAATCCCTCTCAGATGCGATCTTTACACCGCTAATGCTGCCACCAGACCGTAAAGCAACACCATTGCTGTGGCTATGGATATTTTTGTTCAAACTGGACGAGTCAGCAACCAGTTTCCTAGGCCATGACTCACCACGCTTTGCAGATACACTTGAGTGAGAGCGTCTTAACCCTTCTTTCTCAAACCTACTTGGTAGAATATTGCCCAAAGGATCAGAATAATCACGATGCCTAAGTTCAGATTTTTCTTTATCAGAATACCGACCAAAACTACTGTAAGACCTTAAATGTGATGATCCATTATTACTAGACGTGCGTCTGAAGTATGAAGAAGTTGTCCTTTTCGAAACAGAAGTGCGCCCTAAATCATTATCGTTTATGTTAACATGTGACTTATTTCTTGTGGTCTTTGATACAACTTGTTCATCTAAGAAAACAAAACTGTCAGATTCATATATAACCAAAGCATATATAAAACATAAATAACATATAATATAGTTACCAGAATGCAACGAGGATAACGGTAATTGATGGTGGGATGTTGTGCTTAAACTTCCACTGCTCTTTAACCATTCGGGTACAAATGTTGGCTCACTTTTTTCCATAGCTAATGCTAAACATCATAAGAACAGAATAACAAAGGACACGTGTGCATCTGAATGTTATAGTTCAGACCCTTTTGCCTATTTCTCTCCAACAAAATTTATGTGCATTCCATCCAATTATATAATTCAGATAGAGAAGTGCGTGTGAGACAATCAAAGCTTCAAATACTATCCACTTTCAATACCACCACTATTATCAGATAATAGGAATCCAAAAACGATCATGTACACAGTTGTCAAGACTCATTATCCCCATTTACCTTACCAAAATTTCAATTCCAATCAAGAACAGAGATCAACAACCAGACCCAGTGTTCAAAAGGCATCCATATTTCAAGACTGAACGAATTTACAAGACCCTCATCTTATAAATAAGTTCAATCAACACAACCACAAAACAAACACCGTCTTATATCATCCAGAAACGCAAAATATATCCCTTGATGAATATTCCAAGCCCATTACACATCAAACCCTAAAATTCAAAACGTCACAAACAGGCACGACAAATTCGAAACCCTAAGTTATGTTCGTCCGAAACACAACCGTGAATAATCTAAACAAGAGCGTTGTAAATTCGTAATATTAGCGAAGAAATAACCAAAATTAAACTAACCCTCAACCGTTGAATCAAGCGAACACCCGAAAAAACCCTAATTCGCCGCCTCTGTTTGGGTACGTCAGTGCGATTGGATTGGATTGGATTGAAGTGATGAAATTGGTGTATGCAATGAAGAAAGAAATCCAATAGTCCGTCAATTAGGTTGTGAATAACGATGGAGAAAGTGTGTTTGTGTGTGTATGTAGTGTGTGTGTTTGTATCGCCTGAGTGTAGGGAGATTGAGAATGAGAAAAACACCGGGAAGCCGCTTTGATTGCGCCGTGTGGAGGAACAATTTTTATCTCACTGTGTGTATTTTGTGTGTGTGAGAGAGAGAGAAGAGAGAGAGAGAGTTTGGTGTTGGTTTTGGAATCAATGTTGGTGTGTTTTTGGCGTGAGGGATTGTTTCTATGAAATTTGCAGAAATTTGTGTGTTTCTCTAACCCTATTTTTACTTATTTTTTCAATCACATATAATTTTTTTGAACGGACAACTAATCAATTGTTAGGTACATTGTGTGCTGCCTCTGATAGCTAAGGATGCCAAAGCTGGCCACTAGTCCAGACGGACGGAACCCCTAGCCCATCAGCCACCAATTTCAGGAGAAAACCTGACCCAAGCACCCGTCAAAAGGCACAACGATGGAAGGTCGGTAAAACCATGTGAGATCAACGATCGAACCCATGACATATTTAAATTTAATATACAAAATATATATAATATTTAGATTAAAATTATCGATATGATCAGTGGCGGAGCTTGACAGGTAAGCAAGAGGGGGCGAAATAAAAAAAATTTTTCAGGTGGGCGAAATAAAGGTTTTTAAAAAATTTTACACTACGTATCGGAAAATATACACTACTGCACGAAAAATCAGCCATGGATATGATATATGTGTTTTGCAAATATTTCACTTTTAGTCTCTCGATTTCATAAACTACAAATATGTTCTCAAACGTTAGACATTTGTAACACATGTAGTATTTAGATCACAAATTACTCTTGCATAATTAACTGACCAAATTACTCTTACATAAAGACCGTATGCGTTACAAATGTTTCAAGTTTATGACCATATGAGTAATTAATTAATTATAAAACATAGATACTAAGGGTGAAATAATTTACTCTAATATATAAAATGCAAAATATATATGTGATCTCGTTTATTCATTCATATTGTTAAGGTATTAGTCTACATTTTTGACAAATTATAGGTTCATAATAATGCATATGTTTAATACAAAGAATTTATGTACATTGAATTTTTTTGGAAAATTACGAAAATATCCTTAGGTTAAGAAATAATAAGAGATAATTAAACTAAAATAATTGTTCTAGTAGGACATATGATGTGTGGTTATTTATACATATATTTAGCAAGTATTTACCATTTGTTTCATTTTTTTGAGGTTGATGTGATAATTATGATATTTACTTGTGTTTATTTAAAACAACATTACTACAGTGAGATGATAAAAAATTTGGATGGGAATTGATGTAGTGTGTTCTAAGCTTTTGACTTAATTAAAGATTTTGGAGCTTATCATGTTTTTTTTTTTCACAAATACTTTATGTTTAAACATGATTTTTGTTGTTTATTTTATGATTATGAATTAAATTATTTCAATCGTCTAGGTTTAGATGAAACTTTATTGTGTTAGACTTTTGTTGACATTTGAACATGCAATGTGATTTGTGATCCGTTAATGAATGTTTTTCTTATTTTGAGTCATTTCCAAATCTATTATAATAGTTAACATTATATCTAGTGTTTCCACTCTCAACGTTTAACTTTTCTTATTTATTTTTTTTGAGCCAATTTATCATTAACGTGATAATTTAATCTTTTTTTTATTGTGTGAGTGTACGTAATAAAGGTTGAAAGATTGATTTTAGACGCCATGAATTTCTTAAGACCTTGTTCATCTGAGTTAGGCTGTGTTTAATACCTCCCCCGCCCACACAGCAGGATGCCTCCATTCGGCAAGGCCAGGCGGGCAAACTGCCCCCACCCCGGCGGGATCAAACTCAAGCGGCCAGCGGCCCCCGCGCCTCGTCTTCTCTCTTCTCTCTTCTCTTTTTCACAGGTGATTTTGGGGTTTTTCAGTCGGGTTACCATTATGGGGTTTTAAGGTTTTCATGTGTAACATGTTAGTGGATTGGATGAAGACATACTTAAGTTATTTGGACCTAGTTAATAATATAAACTATGTTATTTACTTTGGTTTTGAGTTGTAATGTTGGATTATGATTTGTTTTTGTTTGAACAATGTGGATGTTGAATGATTTTATGTTATGAATGAAATTGGATTATTAACTATTGAAACTTACAAAGTAGCATCATAAGTTATGAACAATCAAACTCGAGCCCCAACATATTCCGCCATTGGTTGGGGTGTGACAGGAAGTTAGATACTTTACTGTATTAAATGTTTATTATGAAGACAATATGTGTTATTACATGGTTTAGTTTGGTTGTTTGTTTTGGATGTTCATTTTAATGTTCTGTTTGGATGTTTTAAAGTTTAGATAAATATTATGGTGCGTACTTAGACCCTAATAGTCGAACATATGTCATAATATATTTAAAATTGAATGCATTTAACGTTTCTCTCGAAACGATGTATTATGATATTTGATCAATCACCTTCTCGTGTTTCCACTTTAAGACTGTACGCCTTGCGGATAGCGGGCAATCGGCGGGAACACCGCCCCCCTCCCCCGGCGGGATTGATTTCGTGGGTTCAGCGGGTACCGCTCCCAGCTCCACCCTTCTCACACACCATCGGCTCTTCTCTCACAAATGGGTAGTTTTCCGGTGGGTGACCACTGTGGAGTTTTAAGTTTTTCACTGGGGTGATGACGTGGCAAGAAATTTCAGTGATGATGGATTTTCAGTGAGGTGACCACTGTGGATAGTCTAATAACAGAGATGTGATAGCATCCACATGATGACAGATGGAGCTAACTACACTTCCAAGAAGGTGTTTGACTCTGGATTCATTAGTCAACAATTTTTAAGGATATGAGTATGTGAAAATGTGCACAAGGCAAGGAACATCTAATTTTGTGAAGAGATGCCTAAGAAGAGCATTTAGGTATGTGAGACATTTGGTATTTGGTAAATTGATTTCATGGGACCATTTTTGTCTTCACATAGTAACAAGGTAGTGATGAGTGAAGCATAAATCCATTTCTATAACAAGTAGACATGGAACATGATGCGACAATATGGTGTATCACATTGACTTAGTATGCCATCTCATGCACAAACAAGTGGTTAGGTTGAGGTCGCTAACAAATAGATTTAGCAAATCCTTGAGTAGACAGTTTGATAAAACCGCAAGGATTGAGCTAAGACTCTGGATGATGCATTGTTGACTTTCCATACTATTTTAATATGCCTATTGGTACCACACTATGTTAAATGATCTAACGAAAGACATTCCGTTTTTGGAATACAAAGCATATTAGGCTCTAATTCTAGTATCTTTTTTATATGGTAAAACCTGGTGTATTGCGATTACTTCAATTGCAAGAGTTAGTAGAGTTGAGAGATCAAGCTTATGCCAATTTCACGCAAAATTATAGAAGATCTCCATTAAGATCAAACAATTCCATCGAATTGAGTATGATTATGTAGATAGCATCTACTATACCGAAACATCAATGAATCTGATTATTGTCATTGCACAGGATACCATTTTTTAGTCTTAGTTCAAGATCCCTCTTACTCCTACCAAGAAACATGTCAGGATGTATAAAGAGCACACGATTAAATAACATGACAACCCTTGAATGACAACAAATAATTTTATATAGGGGATCGTTACGTGCTATACACTTTGGTTTTGCATTTAATTCCTGAAAACTACGTCCATATTAGTAAGTCCTTACACAACTACACTTGTATTTCATGAGCTGAAATCATTATTAGATATTAGTGCATGTTCTATTAGGCACTCCATATGATAATTTTGATGACGAAATTTATTTTCTATTAATAATTAGGTTACTACCATGTATATTACATGAGTTGAATAAAATTATAATAAATCATTACAAATGAAAATTTATAATAATATAAGATGATCTTTTATAATATATATAAAATAAAAATTTCGTATAATTTAATACTAAAAATAATAAAATAATAATACTATTTTTAAACACTAATATTTTTTTTTAAAGTTTTCTTCATTTAAACATGTCATTTTGATAATGTTTTTAGAAAGGGTTATGCTAAATATACCCCCTTTTGTAATTTTTTTACTTGTCATACCTCCCCAAGCTTTTAAATATAAACAAATAAACCTTATGTTTCTATTTGTTAAATAACAAGATCCATAAGCATTTTAAATTAAAACAACTACGAACATCACGGAATCATTATCATTATCATCATCAATTCATCGTTTAAAAATCAAATCAATATGAAATATAAGCCTAAATAACCATAGTCGAACGAAAACTCAAACTCTATTAAAATGAGTATAAAACTCAAATTAATTGAAACCAAACATTCCTTTAACCTTTGCGAAACTCTCTGCGTAAACCAAAGTTATTCACAATCTTAAACAAATCAAGAAAAGGCCTGTAAGAGCTCAGCGGTTCGACTTCGGTTCATCAAGAAACGAACACGAATTAGTTAGCTAAGATAGGTGTTTCATACACACCATTACACTCGTTTTTGTTCAAGGAATTAAAACCCTATGTTTGTAACACAACGATTAGGCCTCAGTTTAATCGAATTTGAACAAAGATGAATTAGTGTTCATACGATTAAATCTGATTTTGATGAATTTATATTATATATTTTGTAGAGGGAGGTATGACAAGTAAGAAGGGGATATGTTTAGTAGAATTTAAGGTGGAAATAATGTTTGGTGCATTTTGGTTGTGTTATTAATGTTGAAGGGTTGATTTTGACAAATTTATATTTAATATTTGGTGGGAGGGGTATAACAAGTCAGAATGTGGGGTATATCTAGCGTGACCTTTTAGAAAAATTTTACATTTTAATAATTTGATTTTTTCAAAGTGTTTTTAATATTATAATATTTTTTAATTATCAATATCTTTTTATTTTAAAATGTATAAAAGGTATATTTAATATTTAACATTATTTTTTTAATATGAGATGTATTCAATAGAAGAGTGATAAAAAATCAAAGTTGATATAGTTTATGAATATAACATGTGTCTCCTTCATTTATCAAAATAATAGATAAATTATAATTACTAAATTCAAATGTCTAATTAAAAAAATCAAAATTAATGAAAATAATGAGTTAGGAGTCAAATAAGAAATTTAAATGTAACATGACAAATCCTGGATGATAAATATAAAATGGAAACTAGCGTCTAAAATAAATAAAATTAAATCTTGGAGGTCTAAAAGTGAAACTATTTTTACTAAAACTTGAACATGGATCATGTCTCCACTAACTACCAAATATCGGAACAGACAAATCATTTGATATTCAAAAGTCATGGTTATTGAACGTCTATTTCGCAACTTACCAACTTTCATTAAACATTTTTTTTTTGAACGAATAACTTGGATCACTAACATATCAGTACAGTATTATTTAGTCACCAGTGGTACTAACTGATCATATCTACCATCAAATCACCAATTCAGAAGCAAACTCGATAATATGAGAAACTCTTTGTGAGATTCAAACCAAGATCTTATGGTTTATTAGTTTTATCCTACCACCAAATACATCTGGCCTGTAATGTCTTTGGCATCGAACCAGTTGTTTTATTGGTTTGCTACTCAGATCGGCTGAAGTGGATTTAAAAATCAGATAACTTGATAAATATTATAAAATTTACTCATCTAATTTTATATGAAAACTTTAAATCCTGCTCCAAGTGCAGTTCCGCCAGTATGATCGGTAGACTTACCTAGTTCACGTGAATAATGATTCAATTAGGCTAACCGAACCGATTCCTCGACCAACTGATTCAACCAATCAATTAGGTTCTAATTCACAAAATCACCAATCAACTAATACTTCTAAAGATTTACTTACGTCTTTTAACTTCAACTCACATTTTCTATCATCCTCTTATTTCAACATCGTGAATGAATCGTTAATCAATTCAATCATAATCAAAATTATAAACTTGTAGGAATCATGACTTTGTATTTGATTGAAGATTGTTCACGTTATGATGCCAATAACCGATGGAAAATCTTAGAGAGATATTGAATAATGATGTTCATGGTGTTCTTCATTCTCTCAAATGTTATATGACATCTAAAGAAAAACTAACCCTATTTATACTTATTGTTATGTCCATCAAATAACCTTAATTTAAGTTTAGGGAACGTTATGTCATTAAGGCAAAGTTAGGGGTCGTTTGGTAACGTCTGAACCATTAAGTGTTGAATGGTTAAGGTATCTGAATGTTTAAAAGGGTCTGAACCATTAAGTGTTGAACCGGTTAAGACTGTTTGGTTTCGCGTATACCTTTTTATATTAAAACCCTACAAAATCAAACCCACCACCGGGTCCCCCTCCCATCGCAGCCCAGCCTCCACCTCCCATCACAGCCCTGCCTCCGCCACCATCACAAGCCCCCCCCCTCCGCTGTCGCCTCGTCCGCTGAGACCATCGAGCATTGAGCTCCACCAAGCTAAGCCCCGTCGACTATCGAGCAGTGAGCATCGGTCGAAGAAGACACGTGGTTGTGAACCAGAGCGGCAGAGCCGTCACCCACCGAGCTAAGCCCCATCGATCGTCACGGTAGTCTCCCCCTTCAGTTCGTCGTCACCCTTCGGTGGTTGTGAACAGAGCAGATCGATTTAGATTCAGACTCAACACCCTTGGTCGTCTTCACCTTTGGTCGTCGTACCCTGCGGTGGAGCGGCGACGGTG